>CM062293.1:58326417-58547144 GCA_031216915.1 Pictodentalium vernedei
CCTAAAAATTTATTTAAAAGGCAACCCTTTGACCATAGCCATAGGCTCTTTCCTAAATGATGTGCCCTGTACATAGCAGGACCTCTTGAATTGTCACAAAATATCATAGCAACTTAAAAATATGCAGTTTTGTTCTCCACAAACATTGGGAATCTCATTGAATTTTGCCATATACAGCACATACAGTAACCTTTGATGGCTCTAAAAAATTCAGAAGGAGGAATTTCCTTCAATTGCAGTCCTGAACATCATATAGTTTTTCATATACAATTTATTGGTTCAGTCAACTGAATTTTTTTTTTTTCAACTGTATCTGAAAGTCTAAGCCTTTAGAAGTTGTTGATAAAACCCCCCAAAATTATTTGCCCAGTGTCAATACCAATAAGTTCCAAAGGCAAAAATACATTCCTTTTCACACTTCTGTCAGCTGTCCTGTCTTGTTGTGAGTATATAAATGCTCTTACTGCAAATTTGATTTTTTTCAGCCTAACAGTGCAAATAGAAATCAGATACATGCCCAGTATCACTGTCCAGTGCATTATCAAAGCAGCAATAGGGATGGACTACTCATTTAATGATTTACCAATACTCAATATAATGGTGAGAAGACAGTGAAAACTAAGTTTCCAATATCAAGCCAGTCGCATGTTCCTTTCTGTATTACTATGAGACAGCATTTCATATGGCTTTATTGAAAGACATTAGCGTGATGTGTTCGACAACATTAGATTCGTCATTGCCTCTGCCCTCAATCTACTAAACATCATCGACATTGGAAAATATATACTACACAGTACATCTGTGCATATACCCAAGATTGTACTTGAGAGTATTATAGTGAGGAAGATGATTGTAGTGTTTGTTTCTTGGGTGGGTAAGTCTTCTATACTCCTACAACTGACTGCCTAATCCGTCTGACTGCTGGAATTCTGCTTTTCCTATCCAGAAAAAGTTTTTTGGGTTTCACAATCCAAAGCATTGTGCTTTGCATATGAAGGGAGTTAATTAACACAGCTATTTCCCATTGCACTGGATAAGAGGATCTTTCAGACCTAAAAATTTATTTAAAAGGCAGCCCATTGCCCATAGCCACAGGCTCTTTCCTAAATGATGTGCCCTGAACAAAGCAGGTCCTTGAATTGTCACAAAATATCATAGCAACTTAAAAATATGTAGTTTTGTTCTCCACAAACATCAAGAATCTCATTGAATTTTGCCACATTCAGCACATGCAGTAACCTTCGATGGCCCTTAAAGATTCAGGAGGAATTTCCTCCATTTGCAGTCCCGAACACCATATATTTTTTCATATACCATTTTTTGGTTCAGTCAACATGGATTTTTTTGTCTGGACTGTATCTGAAGGTCTAAGCCTGATGAAATTGTTGAAAAAAAAACTTGAAAAATTATTTGCCCATTTTTCAATACCAATAAGTTCCATAGGCAAATGTACGTTCCTTTTCACACTTCTGTCAACTGTTCTGTCTTGTTGTGAGTATATAAATGCTAGTCCTGTGAATTTGATTTTTTTCAGCCTAACAGTGCAAGTAGAAATCAGATACATGCCCAGTATCACTGTCCAGTGCATTATCAAAGCAGCAATAAGGATGGACTGCAGACAAATAATATTGAACTCCCACAAGGCAAGTTGTTTTAAAAACTGTCACCAATATTAAATCCAGACATAGTGAATATCTTTCTACTCATTCATTTAATGTTTCACCAATACTCAATATAATGGTGATAAGACAGGGAAAACTAAGTTTCCAATATCAAGCAGTTGCATGTTCCTTTCAGTATTACTATGAGAAAGCATTTTATATGGCTTTATTGAAAGACAGTAGCGTTTTTTTTTTCAACAGCATCACATTCGTCATTGCTGCTGCCCTCAATCTATTAAACACCATCGAAATTGGTAAATATATACAACACTGTACATTTGTGAATATACCCAAGATTGCACTTGAGAGTATTATAGTGAGGGAGACGATTGTAGTGTTTGTTTCTCGGTGGATAAGTCTTCTTTACTCGTACAACTGACTGCCTAATCCTTCCGAGGGTTGGAATCCTGGTTTTGCTATCCAGAACGATTTTTTTGATTGCACAATCCAAATCTTTGCACCTTGCATATGAAGGGAGATAATTAACACAGCAATTTCCCATTGCATTGGACAAGAGGATCTTTCTCACCTAAAAATTTATTTAAAAGGCAACCCTTTGACCATAGCCACAGGCTATTTCCTAAATGATGTGCCCTGTACATAACAGGCCCTCTTGAATTGTCACAAAATATCATAGCAACTTAAAAATATGCAGTTTTGTTCTCCACAAACATTGGGAATCTCATTGAATTTTGCCATATACAGCACATACAGTAACCTTTGATGGCTCTAAAAAATTCAGAAGGGGGAATTTCCTTCAATTGCAGTCCTGAACATCATATAATTTTTCATATACAATTTATTGGTTCAGTTGGCTGAAAACATTTTTTTTTTTTCGATTGTAGCTAAAAGACGAAGCTTTAAGAAATTGTTGATAAAAACCCCCAAAATTATTTGCCCATTTTTCAATACCAATAAGTTCCAAAGGCAAAAATACATTCCTTTTCACACTTCTGTCAGCTGTCCTGTCTTGTTGTGAGTATATAAATGCTCTTACTGCAAATTTGATTTTTTTCAGCCTAACAGTGCAAATAGAAATCAGATACATGCCCAGTATCACTGTCCAGTGCATTATCAAAGCAGCAATAGGGATGGACTACTCATTTAATGATTCACCAATACTCAATATAATGGTGAGAAGACAGTGAAAACTAAGTTTCCAATATAAAGCCAGTCGCATGTTCCTTTCAGTATTACTATGAGACAGCTTTTTATATAGCTTTATTGAAAGACATTAGCGTGATGTGTTCGACAACATTAGATTCGTCATTGCCTCTGCCCTCAATCTAATAAACACCATCGACATTGGAAAATATATACTAGACAGTACATCTGTGAATATACCCAAGATTGTACTTGAGAGTATTATAGTGAGGAAGATGATTGTAGTGTTTGTTTCTTGTGTGGGTAAGTCTTCTATACTCCTACAACTGACTGCTTAATCCGTCCGACTGCTGGAATTCTGCTTTTCCTATCCAGGAAAAGTTTTTTGGGTTTCACAATCCAAAGCATTGTGCTTTGCATATGAAGGGAGATAATTAACACAGCTATTTCCCATTGCACTGGATAAGAGGATCCTTCAGACCTAAAAATTTATTTAAAAGGCAGCCCATTGCCGATAGCCACAGGCTCTTTCCTAAATGATGTGCCCTGAACAAAGCAGGTCCTTGAATTGTCACAAAATATCATAGCAACTTAAAAATATGTAGTTTTGTTCTCCACAAACATCAAGAATCTCATTGAATTTTGCCACATTCAGCACATGCAGTAACCTTCGATGGCCCTTAAAGATTCAGGAGGAATTTCCTCCATTTGCAGTCCTGAACACCATATATTTTTTCATATACCATTTTTTGGTTCAGTCAACATGGATTTTTTTGTCTGGACTGTATCTGAAGGTCTAAGCCTGATGAAATTGTTGAAAAAAAAACCTTAAAAAATTATTTGCACATTTTTCAATACCAATAAGTTCCATAGGCAAATGTACGTTCCTTTTCACACTTCTGTCAACTGTTCTGTTTTGTTGTGAGTATATAAATGCTCATCTTGCGAATTTGATTTTTTTTCAGCCTAACAGTGCAAGTAGAAATCAGATACATGCCCAGTATCACCGTCCAGTGCATTATCAAAGCAGCAATAGGGATGGACTGCAGACAAATAATATTGAACTCCCACAAGGCAAGTTGTTTTAAAAAATGTCACCAATATTAAATCCAGACATAGTGAATATCTTTCTACTCATTCATTTAATGTTTCACCAATACTCAATATAATGGTGATAAGACAGGGAAAACTAAGTTTCCAATATGAAGCCAGTCGCATGTTCCTTTCAGTTTTACTATGAGAAAGCATTTTATATGGCTTTATTGAAAGACAGTAGCGTTTTTTTTTTCAACACCATCACATTCGTCATTACTCCTGCCCTCAGTCTATTAAACACCATCGAAATTGGTAAATATATACAACACTGTACATTTGTGAATATACCCAAGATTGCACTTGAGAGTATTATAGCGAGGGAGACGATTGTAGTGTTTGTTTCTTGGGTGGGTAAGTCTTCTATACTCCTACAACTGACTGCCTAATCCATCCAACTGCTGGAATTCTGCTTTTCCTATCCAGAAAAAGTTTTTGGGGTTTCACAATCCAAACCATTGTGCTTTGCATATGAAGGGAGATAATTAACACAGCTATTTCCCATTGCACTGGATAAGAGGATCTTTCAGACCTAAAAATTTATTTAAAAGGCAGCCCATTGCCCATAGCCACAGGCTCTTTCCTAAATGATGTGCCCTGGACAAAGCAGGTCCTTGAATTGTCACAAAATATCATAGCAACTTAAAAATATGTAGTTTTGTTCTCCACAAACATCAAGAATCTCATTGAATTTTGCCACATTCAGCACATGCAGTAACCTTCGATGGCCCTTAAAGATTCAGCAGGAATTTCCTCCATTTGCAGTCCTGAACACCATATATTTTTTCATATACCATTTTTTGGTTCAGTCAACATGGATTTGTTTTTCTGGACTGTATATGAAGGTCTGAGCCTGATGAAATTGTTGAAAAAAAACCCTAAAAAATTATTTGCCTGTTTTTCAATACCAATAAGTTCCATAGGCAAATGTATGTTCCTTTTCACACTTCTGTCAACTGTTCTGTCTTGTTGTGAGTATATAAATGCTCATCCTGCGAATTTGATTTTTTTCAGCCTAACAGTGCAAGTAGAAATCAGATACATGCCCAGTATCACTGTCCAGTGCATTATCAAAGCAGCAATAGGGATGGACTGCAGACAAATAATATTGAACTCCCACAAGGCAAGTTGTTTTAAAAACTGTCACCAATATTAAATCCAGACATAGTGAATATCTTTCTACTCATTCATTTAATGTTTCACCAATACTCAATATAATGGTGATAAGACAGGGAAAACTAAGTTTCCAATATGAAGCCAGTCACACGTTCCTTTCAGTTTTACTATGAGAAAGCATTTTATATGGCTTTATTAAAAGATAGTAGTGTGGTGTGTTCAACAACATCACATACGTCATTGCCCCTGCCCTCAATCTCTTAAACACCATCGACATTGGAAAATATATACAACACTGTACATTTGTGAATATGCCCTAGATTGCACTTGAGAGTATTATAGTGAGGGAGACGATTATAGTATTTGTTTCTCGGGTGGATAAGTCTTCTTTATTAGTACAACTGACTGCCTAATCCGTCCGAGGGCTGGATTCCTGGTTTTCATATCCAGAATAATTTTTTGCTTTCACAATCCAAATCATTGCACATTGCATATGAAGGGAGATAATTAACACAGCAATTTCCCATTGCACTGGATAAGAGGATTTTTCAGACCTAAAATAAAAATTTGTTTAAAAGGCCACCCATTGCCCATAGCCACAGGCTCTTTCCTAAATCATGTTCCCTGAACAAAGCAGGCCCTTGGATTGTCACAAAATGTCATAGCAACTTTAAAATATGCAGTTTTGTTCTCCACAAACATCTGGAATGTCATTAAATTTTGCCATATACAGCGCATACAGTAACCTTTTCACACTTCTATCAACTGTCCTGTCTTGTTGTGAGTATATAAATGCTCATACTGCGAATTTGATTTTTTTCAGCCTAACAGTGCAAGTAGAAATCAGATACATGCCCCTTATCACTGTTCAGTGCATTATCAAAGTAGCAATAGGGATGGACAACCGACAAATAATATTGAACTCCAACAAAGCAAGTTGTTTTTAAAAAAAGTCACCAATATAAAATCCGGACATAGTGAATATCTTTCTACTCATTCATTTAATGTTTCACCAATATTCAATATAATGGTGATAAGACAGGGAAAACTAAGTTTCCAATATCAAGCAGTCGCATGTTCCTTTCAGTATTACTATGAGAAAGCATTTTATATGGCTTTATTGAAAGACAGTAGCGTTTTTTTTTTCAACAGCATCACATTCGTCATTGCTCCTGCCCTCAATCTATTAAACACCATCGAAATTGGTAAATATATACAACACTGTACATTTGTGAATATACCCAAGATTGCACTTGAGAATATTATAGTGAGGGAGACTATTGTAGTGTTTGTTTCTCGGTGGATAAGTCTTCTTTACTCGTACCACTGACTGCCTAATCCTTCCGAGGGTTGGAATCCTGGTTTTGCTATCCAGAACGATTTTTTTGATTGCACAATCCAAATCTTTGCACCTTGCATATGAAGGGAGATAATTAACACAGCAATTTCCCATTGCATTGGACAAGAGGATCTTTTACACCTAAAAATTTATTTAAAAGGCAACCCTTTGACCATAGCCACAGGCTATTTCCTAAATGATGTGCCCTGTACATAACAGGCCCTCTTGAATTGTCACAAAATATCATAGCAACTTAAAAATATGCAGTTTTGTTCTCCACAAACATTGGGAATCTCATTGAATTTTGCCATATACAGCACATACAGTAACCTTTGATGGCTCTAAAAAATTCAGAAGGAGGAATTTCCTTCAATTGCAGTCCTGAACATCATATAATTTTTCATATACAATTTATTGGTTCAGTTGGCTAAAAACATTTTTTTTTTTCGATTGTAGCTAAAAGACGAAGCTTTAAGAAATTGTTGATAAAAAACCCCAAAATTATTTGCCCATTTTTCAATACCAATAAGTTCCAAAGGCAAAATAACATTCCTTTTCACACTTCTGTCAGCTGTCCTGTCTTGTTGTGAGTATATAAATGCTCTTACTGCAAATTTGATTTTTTTCAGCCTAACAGTGCAAATAGAAATCAGATACATGCCCAGTATCACTGTCCAGTGCATTATCAAAGCAGCAATAGGGATGGACTACTCATTTAATGATTCACCAATACTCAATATAATGGTGAGAAGACAGCGAAAACTAAGTTTCCAATATAAAGCCAGTCGCATGTTCCTTTCAGTATTACTATGAGACAGCTTTTTATATGGCTTTATTGAAAGACATTAGCGTGATGTGTTCGACAACATTAGATTCGTCATTGCCTCTGCCCTCAATCTAATAAACACCATCGACATTGGAAAATATATACTACACAGTACATCTGTGAATATACCCAAGATTGTACTTGAGAGTATTATAGTGAGGAAGATGATTGTAGTGTTTGTTTCTTGGGTGGGTAAGTCTTCTATACTCCTACAACTGACTGCTTAATCCGTCCGACTGCTGGAATTCTGCTTTTCCTATCCAGAAAAAGTTTTTTGGGTTTCACAATCCAAAGCATTGTGCTTTGCATATGAAGGGAGATAATTAACACAGCTATTTCCCATTGCACTGGATAAAAGGATCTTTCAGACCTAAAAATTTATTTAAAAGGCAGCCCATTGCCGATAGCCACAGGCTCTTTCCTAAATGATGTGCCCTGAACAAAGCAGGTCCTTGAATTGTCACAAAATATCATAGCAACTTAAAAATATGTAGTTTTGTTCTGTTCTGTCTTGTTGTGAGTATACAAATGCTCATCGTGCGAATTTGATGTTTTTTCAGCCTAACAGTGCAAGTAGAAATCAGATACATGCCCAGTATCACCGTCCAGTGCATTATCAAAGCAGCAATAGGGATGGACTGCCTAATCCGTCCGAGGGCTGGATTCCTGGTTTTGATATCCAGAATAATTTTTTGCTTTCACAATCCAAATCATTGCACATTGCATATAAAGGGAGATAATTAACACAGCAATTTCTAAATCATGCGGCCTGAACAAAGCAGGCCCTTGGATTGTCACAAAATGTCATAGCAACTTAACATATGCAGTTTTGTTCTCCACAAACATCTGGAATGTCATTAAATTTTGCCATATACAGCGTATAGAGTAACCTTTTCACACTTCTATCAACTGTCCTGTCTTGTTGTGAGTATATAAATGCTCATACTGCGAATTTGATTTTTTTCAGCCCAACAGTGCAAGTAGAAATCAGATACATGCCCCTTATCACTGTTCAGTGCATTATCAAAGTAGCAATAGGGATGGACAACCGACAAATAATATTGAACTCCAACAAAGCAAGTTATTTTTAAAAAAAGTCACCAATATAAAATCCGGACATAGTGAATATCTTTCTACTCATTCATTTAATGTTTCACCAATATTCAATATAATGGTGATAAGACAGGGAAAAGTTCCAATATCAAGCAGTCGCATGTTCCTTTCAGTATTACTATGAGAAAGCATTTTATATGGCTTTATTGAAAGACAGTAGCGTTTTTTTTTCAACAACATCACATTCGTCATTGCTCCTGCCCTCAATCTATTAAACACCATCGATATTGGAAAATATATACAACACTGTACATTTGTGAATATACCCAAGATTGCACTTGAGAGTATTATAGTGAGGGAGATGATTATAGTATTTGTTTCTCGGTAGATAAGTCTTCTTTACTCGTACAACTGACTGCCTGAACCTTCCAAGGGTTGGATTCCTGGTTTTGCTATCCAGAACGATTTTTTTTATTGCACAATCCAAAGCATTGCACTTTGCATATGAAGGGAGATAATTAACACAGCAATTTCCCATTGCCCTGGACAAGAGGATCTTTCACACCTAAAAATTTATTTAAAAGGCAACCCTTTGACCATAGCCATAGGCTCTTTCCTAAATGATGTGCCCTGTACATAGCAGGACCTCTTGAATTGTCACAAAATATCATAGCAACTTAAAAATATGCAGTTTTGTTCTCCACAAACATTGGGAATCTCATTGAATTTTGCCATATATAGCAGGTACAGTAACCTTTGATGGCTCTAAAAAATTCAGAAGGAGGAATTTCCTTCAATTGCAGTCCTGAACATCATATAGTTTTTCATATACAATTTATTGGTTCAGTCAACTGAATTTTTTTTTTTTCAACTGTATCTGAAAGTCTAAGCCTTTAGAAGTTGTTGATAAAACCCCCCAAAATTATTTGCCCAGTGTCAATACCAATAAGTTCCAAAGGCAAAAATACATTCCTTTTCACACTTCTGTCAGCTGTCCTGTCTTGTTGTGAGTATATAAATGCTCTTACTGCAAATTTGATTTTTTTCAGCCTAACAGTGCAAGTAGAAATCAGATACATGCCCAGTATCACTGTCCAGTGCATTATCAAAGCAGCAATAGGGATGGACTACTCATTCATTTAATTTTTCACCAATACTCCATATAATGGTGAGAAGACAGTGAAAACTAAGTTTCCAATATCAAGCCAGTCGCATGTTCCTTTCTGTATTACTATGAGACAGCATTTCATATGGCTTTATTGAAAGACATTAGCGTGATGTGTTCGACAACATTAGATTCGTCATTGCCTCTGCCCTCAATCTACTAAACATCATCGACATTGGAAAATATATACTACACAGTACATCTGTGCATATACCCAAGATTGTACTTGAGAGTATTATAGTGAGGAAGATGATTGTAGTGTTTGTTTCTTGGGTGGGTAAGTCTTCTATACTCCTACAACTGACTGCCTAATCCGTCTGACTGCTGGAATTCTGCTTTTCCTATCCAGAAAAAGTTTTTTGGGTTTCACAATCCAAAGCATTGTGCTTTGCATATGAAGGGAGTTAATTAACACAGCTATTTCCCATTGCACTGGATAAGAGGATCTTTCAGACCTAAAAATTTATTTAAAAGGCAGCCCATTGCCCATAGCCACAGGCTCTTTCCTAAATGATGTGCCCTGAACAAAGCAGGTCCTTGAATTGTCACAAAATATCATAGCAACTTAAAAATATGTAGTTTTGTTCTCCACAAACATCAAGAATCTCATTGAATTTTGCCACATTCAGCACATGCAGTAACCTTCGATGGCCCTTAAAGATTCAGGAGGAATTTCCTCCATTTGCAGTCCCGAACACCATATATTTTTTCATATACCATTTTTTGGTTCAGTCAACATGGATTTTTTTGTCTGGACTGTATCTGAAGGTCTAAGCCTGATGAAATTGTTGAAAAAAAAACTTGAAAAATTATTTGCCCATTTTTCAATACCAATAAGTTCCATAGGCAAATGTACGTTCCTTTTCTCACTTCTGTCAACTGTTCTGTTTTGTTGTGAGTATATAAATGCTAGTCCTGTGAATTTGATTTTTTTCAGCCTAACAGTGCAAGTAGAAATCAGATACATGCCCAGTATCACTGTCCAGTGCATTATCAAAGCAGCAATAAGGATGGACTGCAGACAAATAATATTGAACTCCCACAAGGCAAGTTGTTTTAAAAACTGTCACCAATATTAAATCCAGACATAGTGAATATCTTTCTACTCATTCATTTAATGTTTCACCAATACTCAATATAATGGTGATAAGACAGGGAAAACTAAGTTTCCAATATCAAGCAGTTGCATGTTCCTTTCAGTATTACTATGAGAAAGCATTTTATATGGCTTTATTGAAAGACAGTAGCGTTTTTTTTTTCAACAGCATCACATTCGTCATTGCTGCTGCCCTCAATCTATTAAACACCATCGAAATTGGTAAATATATACAACACTGTACATTTGTGAATATACCCAAGATTGCACTTGAGAGTATTATAGTGAGGGAGACGATTGTAGTGTTTGTTTCTCGGTGGATAAGTCTTCTTTACTCGTACAACTGACTGCCTAATCCTTCCGAGGGTTGGAATCCTGGTTTTGCTATCCAGAACGATTTTTTTGATTGCACAATCCAAATCTTTGCACCTTGCATATGAAGGGAGATAATTAACACAGCAATTTCCCATTGCATTGGACAAGAGGATCTTTCTCACCTAAAAATTTATTTAAAAGGCAACCCTTTGACCATAGCCACAGGCTATTTCCTAAATGATGTGCCCTGTACATAACAGGCCCTCTTGAATTGTCACAAAATATCATAGCAACTTAAAAATATGCAGTTTTGTTCTCCACAAACATTGGGAATCTCATTGAATTTTGCCATATACAGCACATACAGTAACCTTTGATGGCTCTAAAAAATTCAGAAGGGGGAATTTCCTTCAATTGCAGTCCTGAACATCATATAATTTTTCATATACAATTTATTGGTTCAGTTGGCTGAAAACATTTTTTTTTTTTCGATTGTAGCTAAAAGACGAAGCTTTAAGAAATTGTTGATAAAAACCCCCAAAATTATTTGCCCATTTTTCAATACCAATAAGTTCCAAAGGCAAAAATACATTCCTTTTCACACTTCTGTCAGCTGTCCTGTCTTGTTGTGAGTATATAAATGCTCTTACTGCAAATTTGATTTTTTTCAGCCTAACAGTGCAAATAGAAATCAGATACATGCCCAGTATCACTGTCCAGTGCATTATCAAAGCAGCAATAGGGATGGACTACTCATTTAATGATTCACCAATACTCAATATAATGGTGAGAAGACAGTGAAAACTAAGTTTCCAATATAAAGCCAGTCGCATGTTCCTTTCAGTATTACTATGAGACAGCTTTTTATATAGCTTTATTGAAAGACATTAGCGTGATGTGTTCGACAACATTAGATTCGTCATTGCCTCTGCCCTCAATCTAATAAACACCATCGACATTGGAAAATATATACTACACAGTACATCTGTGAATATACCCAAGATTGTACTTGAGAGTATTATAGTGAGGAAGATGATTGTAGTGTTTGTTTCTTGTGTGGGTAAGTCTTCTATACTCCTACAACTGACTGCTTAATCCGTCCGACTGCTGGAATTCTGCTTTTCCTATCCAGGAAAAGTTTTTTGGGTTTCACAATCCAAAGCATTGTGCTTTGCATATGAAGGGAGATAATTAACACAGCTATTTCCCATTGCACTGGATAAGAGGATCCTTCAGACCTAAAAATTTATTTAAAAGGCAGCCCATTGCCGATAGCCACAGGCTCTTTCCTAAATGATGTGCCCTGAACAAAGCAGGTCCTTGAATTGTCACAAAATATCATAGCAACTTAAAAATATGTAGTTTTGTTCTCCACAAACATCAAGAATCTCATTGAATTTTGCCACATTCAGCACATGCAGTAACTTTCGATGGCCCTTAAAGATTCAGGAGGAATTTCCTCCATTTGCAGTCCTGAACACCATATATTTTTTCATATACCATTTTTTGGTTCAGTCAACATGGATTTTTTTGTCTGGACTGTATCTGAAGGTCTAAGCCTGATGAAATTGTTGAAAAAAAAACCTTAAAAAATTATTTGCACATTTTTCAATACCAATAAGTTCCATAGGCAAATGTACGTTCCTTTTCACACTTCTGTCAACTGTTCTGTTTTGTTGTGAGTATATAAATGCTCATCCTGCGAATTTGATTTTTTTTCAGCCTAACAGTGCAAGTAGAAATCAGATACATGCCCAGTATCACCGTCCAGTGCATTATCAAAGCAGCAATAGGGATGGACTGCAGACAAATAATATTGAACTCCCACAAGGCAAGTTGTTTTAAAAAATGTCACCAATATTAAATCCAGACATAGTGAATATCTTTCTTCTAATTCATTTAATGTTTCACCAATACTCAATATAATGGTGATAAGACAGGGAAAACTAAGTTTCCAATATGAAGCCAGTCGCATGTTCCTTTCAGTTTTACTATGAGAAAGCATTTTATATGGCTTTATTGAAAGACAGTAGCGTTTTTTTTTTCAACACCATCACATTCGTCATTACTCCTGCCCTCAGTCTATTAAACACCATCGAAATTGGTAAATATATACAACACTGTACATTTGTGAATATACCCAAGATTGCACTTGAGAGTATTATAGCGAGGGAGACGATTGTAGTGTTTGTTTCTTGGGTGGGTAAGTCTTCTATACTCCTACAACTGACTGCCTAATCCATCCAACTGCTGGAATTCTGCTTTTCCTATCCAGAACAAGTTTTTGGGGTTTCACAATCCAAACCATTGTGCTTTGCATATGAAGGGAGATAATTAACACAGCTATTTCCCATTGCACTGGATAAGAGGATCTTTCAGACCTAAAAATTTATTTAAAAGGCAGCCCATTGCCCATAGCCACAGGCTCTTTCCTAAATGATGTGCCCTGGACAAAGCAGGTCCTTGAATTGTCACAAAATATCATAGCAACTTAAAAATATGTAGTTTTGTTCTCCACAAACATCAAGAATCTCATTGAATTTTGCCACATTCAGCACATGCAGTAACCTTCGATGGCCCTTAAAGATTCAGCAGGAATTTCCTCCATTTGCAGTCCTGAACACCATATATTTTTTCATATACCATTTTTTGGTTCAGTCAACATGGATTTGTTTTTCTGGACTGTATATGAAGGTCTGAGCCTGATGAAATTGTTGAAAAAAAACCCTAAAAAATTATTTGCCTGTTTTTCAATACCAATAAGTTCCATAGGCAAATGTATGTTCCTTTTCACACTTCTGTCAACTGTTCTGTCTTGTTGTGAGTATATAAATGCTCATCCTGCGAATTTGATTTTTTTCAGCCTAACAGTGCAAGTAGAAATCAGATACATGCCCAGTATCACTGTCCAGTGCATTATCAAAGCAGCAATAGGGATGGACTGCAGACAAATAATATTGAACTCCCACAAGGCAAGTTGTTTTAAAAACTGTCACCAATATTAAATCCAGACATAGTGAATATCTTTCTACTCATTCATTTAATGTTTCACCAATACTCAATATAATGGTGATAAGACAGGGAAAACTAAGTTTCCAATATGAAGCCAGTCACACGTTCCTTTCAGGTTTACTATGAGAAAGCATTTTATATGGCTTTATTAAAAGATAGTAGCGTGGTGTGTTCAACAACATCACATACGTCATTGCCCCTGCCCTCAATCTCTTAAACACCATCGACATTGGAAAATATATACAACACTGTACATTTGTGAATATGCCCTAGATTGCACTTGAGAGTATTATAGTGAGGGAGACGATTATAGTATTTGTTTCTCGGGTGGATAAGTCTTCTTTATTAGTACAACTGACTGCCTAATCCGTCCGAAGGCTGGATTCCTGGTTTTCATATCCAGAATAATTTTTTGCTTTCACAATCCAAATCATTGCACATTGCATATGAAGGGAGATAATTAACACAGCAATTTCCCATTGCACTGGATAAGAGGATTTTTCAGACCTAAAATAAAAATTTGTTTAAAAGGCCACCCATTGCCCATAGCCACAGGCTCTTTCCTAAATCATGTTCCCTGAACAAAGCAGGCCCTTGGATTGTCACAAAATGTCATAGCAACTTAAAAATATGCAGTTTTGTTCTCCACAAACATCTGGAATGTCATTAAATTTTGCCATATACAGCGCATACAGTAACCTTTTCACACTTCTATCAACTGTCCTGTCTTGTTGTGAGTATATAAATGCTCATACTGCGAATTTGATTTTTTTCAGCCTAACAGTGCAAGTAGAAATCAGATACATGCCCCTTATCACTGTTCAGTGCATTATCAAAGTAGCAATAGGGATGGACAACCGACAAATAATATTGAACTCCAACAAAGCAAGTTGTTTTTAAAAAAAGTCACCAATATAAAATCCGGACATAGTGAATATCTTTCTACTCATTCATTTAATGTTTCACCAATATTCAATATAATGGTGATAAGACAGGGAAAACTAAGTTTCCAATATCAAGCAGTCGCATGTTCCTTTCAGTATTACTATGAGAAAGCATTTTATATGGCTTTATTGAAAGACAGTAGCGTTTTTTTTTTCAACACCATCACATTCGTCATTACTCCTGCCCTCAGTCTATTAAACACCATCGAAATTGGTAAATATATACAACACTGTACATTTGTGAATATACCCAAGATTGCACTTGAGAGTATTATAGCGAGGGAGACGATTGTAGTGTTTGTTTCTTGGGTGGGTAAGTCTTCTATACTCCTACAACTGACTGCCTAATCCATCCAACTGCTGGAATTCTGCTTTTCCTATCCAGAAAAAGTTTTTGGGGTTTCACAATCCAAACCATTGTGCTTTGCATATGAAGGGAGATAATTAACACAGCTATTTCCCATTGCACTGGATAAGAGGATCTTTCAGACCTAAAAATTTATTTAAAAGGCAGCCCATTGCCCATAGCCACAGGCTCTTTCCTAAATGATGTGCCCTGGACAAAGCAGGTCCTTGAATTGTCACAAAATATCATAGCAACTTAAAAATATGTAGTTTTGTTCTCCACAAACATCAAGAATCTCATTGAATTTTGCCACATTCAGCACATGCAGTAACCTTCGATGGCCCTTAAAGATTCAGCAGGAATTTCCTCCATTTGCAGTCCTGAACACCATATATTTTTTCATATACCATTTTTTGGTTCAGTCAACATGGATTTGTTTTTCTGGACTGTATCTGAAGGTCTGAGCCTGATGAAATTGTTGAAAAAAAACCCTAAAAAATTATTTGCCTGTTTTTCAATACCAATAAGTTCCATAGGCAAATGTATGTTCCTTTTCACACTTCTGTCAACTGTTCTGTCTTGTTGTGAGTATATAAATGCTCATCCTGCGAATTTGATTTTTTTCAGCCTAACAGTGCAAGTAGAAATCAGATACATGCCCAGTATCACTGTCCAGTGCATTATCAAAGCAGCAATAGTGATGGACTGCAGACAAATAATATTGAACTCCCACAAGGCAAGTTGTTTTAAAAACTGTCACCAATATTAAATCCAGACATAGTGAATATCTTTCTACTCATTCATTTAATGTTTCACCAATACTCAATATAATGGTGATAAGACAGGGAAAACAAAGTTTCCAATATGAAGCCAGTCACACGTTCCTTTCAGTTTTACTATGAGAAAGCATTTTATATGTCTTTATTAAAAGATAGTAGCGTGGTGTGTTCAACATCACATACGTCATTGCCCCTGCCCTCAATCTCTTAAACACCATCGACATTGGAAAATATATACAACACTGTACATTTGTAAATATGCCCTAGATTGCACTTGAGAGTATTATAGTGAGGGAGACGATTATAGTATTTGTTTCTCGGGTGGATAAGTCTTCTTTACTAGTACAACTGACTGCCTAATCCGTCCGAGGGCTGGATTCCTGGTTTTCATATCCAGAATAATTTTTTGCTTTCACAATCCAAATCATTGCACATTTCATATGAAGGGAGATAATTAACACAGCAATTTCCCATTGCACTGGATAAGAGGATTTTTCAGACCTAAAATAAAAATTTGTTTAAAAGGCCACCCATTGCCCATAGCCACAGGCTCTTTCCTAAATCATGTTCCCTGAACAAAGCAGGCCCTTGGATTGTCACAAAATGTCATAGCAACTTAAAAATATGCAGTTTTGTTCTCCACAAACATCTGGAATGTCATTAAATTTTGCCATATACAGCGCATTCAGTAACCTTTTCACACTTCTATCAACTGTCCTGTCTTGTTGTGAGTATATAAATGCTCATACTGCGAATTTGATTTTTTTCAGCCTAACAGTGCAAGTAGAAATCAGATACATGCCCCTTATCACTGTTCAGTGCATTATCAAAGTAGCAATAGGGATGGACAACAGACAAATAATATTGAACTCCAACAAAACAAGTTGTTTTTAAAAAAAGTCACCAATATAAAATCCGGACATAGTGAATATCTTTCTACTCATTCATTTAATGTTTCACCAATATTCAATATAATGGTGATAAGACAGGGAAAAGTAAGTTTCCAATATCAAGCAGTCGCATGTTCCTTTCAGTATTACTATGAGAAAGCATTTTATATGGCTTTATTGAAAGACAGTAGTGTTTTTTTTTTCAACAGCATCACATTCGTCATTGCTCCTGCCCTCAATCTATTAAACACCATCGAAATTGGTAAATATATACAACACTGTACATTTGTGAATATACCCAAGATTGCACTTGAGAGTATTATAGTGAGGGAGACGATTGTAGTGTTTGTTTCTCGGTGGATAAGTCTTCTTTATTCGTACAACTGACTGCCTAATCCTTCCGAGGGTTGGAATCCTGGTTTTGCTATCCAGAACGATTTTTTTGATTGCACAATCCAAATCTTTGCACCTTGCATATGAAGGGAGATAATTAACACAGCAATTTCCCATTGCACTGGACAAGAGGATCTTTCACACCTAAAAATTTATTTAAAAGGCAACCCTTTGACCATAGCCACAGGCTATTTCCTAAATGATGTGCCCTGTACATAACAGGCCCTCTTGAATTGTCACAAAATATCATAGCAACTTAAAAATATGCAGTTTTGTTCTCCACAAACATCGGGAATCTCATTGAATTTTGCCATACACAGCACATGCAGTAACCTTTGATGGCTCTAAAAAATTCAGAAGGAGGAATTTCCTTCAATTGCAGTCCTGAACATCATATAATTTTTCATATACAATTTATTGGTTCAGTTGGCTGAAAATATTTTTTATTTTTTTTTCGATTGTAGCTAAAAGACGAAGCTTTAAGAAATTGTTGATAAAAAAACCCCAAAATTATTTGCCCATTTTTCAATACCAATAAGTTCCAAAGGCAAAATAACATTCCTTTTCACACTTCTGTCAGCTGTCCTGTCTTGTTGTGAGTATATAAATGCTCTTACTGCAAATTTGATTTTTTTCAGCCTAACAGTGCAAATAGAAATCAGATACATGCCCAGTATCACTGTCCAGTGCATTATCAAAGCAGCAATAGGGATGGACTACTCATTTAATGATTCACCAATACTCAATATAATGGTGAGAAGACAGCGAAAACTAAGTTTCCAATATAAAGCCAGTCGCATGTTCCTTTCAGTATTACTATGAGACAGCTTTTTATATGGCTTTATTGAAAGACATTAGCGTGATGTGTTCGACAACATTAGATTCGTCATTGCCTCTGCCCTCAATCTAATAAACACCATCGACATTGGAAAATATATACTACACAGTACATCTGTGAATATACCCAAGATTGTACTTGAGAGTATTATAGTGAGGAAGATGATTGTAGTGTTTGTTTCTTGGGTGGGTAAGTCTTCTATACTCCTACAACTGACTGCTTAATCCGTCCGACTGCTGGAATTCTGCTTTTCCTATCCAGAAAAAGTTTTTTGGGTTTCACAATCCAAAGCATTGTGCTTTGCATATGAAGGGAGATAATTAACACAGCTATTTCCCATTGCACTGGATAAAAGGATCTTTCAGACCTAAAAATTTATTTAAAAGGCAGCCCATTGCCGATAGCCACAGGCTCTTTCCTAAATGATGTGCCCTGAACAAAGCAGGTCCTTGAATTGTCACAAAATATCATAGCAACTTAAAAATATGTAGTTTTGTTCTGTTCTGTCTTGTTGTGAGTATATAAATGCTCATCGTGCGAATTTGATGTTTTTTCAGCCTAACAGTGCAAGTAGAAATCAGATACATGCCCAGTATCACCGTCCAGTGCATTATCAAAGCAGCAATAGGGATGGACTGCCTAATCCGTCCGAGGGCTGGATTCCTGGTTTTGATATCCAGAATAATTTTTTGCTTTCACAATCCAAATCATTGCACATTGCATATGAAGGGAGATAATTAACACAGCAATTTCTAAATCATGCGCCCTGAACAAAGCAGGCCCTTGGATTGTCACAAAATGTCATAGCAACTTAACATATGCAGTTTTGTTCTCCACAAACATCTGGAATGTCATTAAATTTTGCCATATACAGCGTATAGAATAACCTTTTCACACTTCTATCAACTGTCCTGTCTTGTTGTGAGTATATAAATGCTCATACTGCGAATTTGATTTTTTTCAGCCCAACAGTGCAAGTAGAAATCAGATACATGCCCCTTATCACTGTTCAGTGCATTATCAAAGTAACAATAGGGATGGACAACCGACAAATAATATTGAACTCCAACAAAGCAAGTTATTTTTAAAAAAAGTCACCAATATAAAATCCGGACATAGTGAATATCTTTCTACTCATTCATTTAATGTTTCACCAATATTCAATATAATGGTGATAAGACAGGGAAAAGTTCCAATATCAAGCAGTTGCATGTTCCTTTCAGTATTACTATGAGAAAGCATTTTATATGGCTTTATTGAAAGACAGTAGCGTTTTTTTTTCAACAACATCACATTCGTCATTGCTCCTGCCCTCAATCTATTAAACACCATCGAAATTGGAAAATATATACAACACTGTACATTTGTGAATATACCCAAGATTGCACTTGAGAGTATTATAGTGAGGGAGATGATTATAGTATTTGTTTCTCGGTAGATAAGTCTTCTTTACTCGTACAACTGACTGCCTGAACCTTCCAAGGGTTGGATTCCTGGTTTTGCTATCCAGAACGATTTTTTTTATTGCACAATCCAAAGCATTGCACTTTGCATATGAAGGGAGATAATTAACACAGCAATTTCCCATTGCCCTGGACAAGAGGATCTTTCACACCTAAAAATTTATTTAAAAGGCAACCCTTTGACCATAGCCATAGGCTCTTTCCTAAATGATGTGCCCTGTACATAGCAGGACCTCTTGAATTGTCACAAAATATCATAGCAACTTAAAAATATGCAGTTTTGTTCTCCACAAACATTGGGAATCTCATTGAATTTTGCCATATATAGCAGGTACAGTAACCTTTGATGGCTCTAAAAAATTCAGAAGGAGGAATTTCCTTCAATTGCAGTCCTGAACATCATATAGTTTTTCATATACAATTTATTGGTTCAGTCAACTGAATTTTTTTTTTTTCAACTGTATCTGAAAGTCTAAGCCTTTAGAAGTTGTTGATAAAACCCCCCAAAATTATTTGCCCAGTGTCAATACCAATAAGTTCCAAAGGCAAAAATACATTCCTTTTCACACTTCTGTCAGCTGTCCTGTCTTGTTGTGAGTATATAAATGCTCTTACTGCAAATTTGATTTTTTTCAGCCTAACAGTGCAAGTAGAAATCAGATACATGCCCAGTATCACTGTCCAGTGCATTATCAAAGCAGCAATAGGGATGGACTACTCATTTAATGATTCACCAATACTCAATATAATGGTGAGAAGACAGTGAAAATTAAGTTTCCAATATCAAGCCAGTCGCATGTTCCTTTCTGTATTACTATGAGACAGCATTTCATATGGCTTTATTGAAAGACATTAGCGTGATGTGTTCGACAACATTAGATTCGTCATTGCCTCTGCCCTCAATCTAATAAACACCATCGACATTGGAAAATATATACTACACAGTACATCTGTGCATATACCCAAGATTGTACTTGAGAGTATTATAGTGAGGAAGATGATTGTAGTGTTTGTTTCTTGGGTGGGTAAGTCTTCTATACTCCTACAACTGACTGCCTAATCCGTCTGACTGCTGGAATTCTGCTTTTCCTATCCAGAAAAAGTTTTTTGGGTTTCACAATCCAAAGCATTGTGCTTTGCATATGAAGGGAGTTAATTAACACAGCTATTTCCCATTGCACTGGATAAGAGGATCTTTCAGACCTAAAAATTTATTTAAAAGGCAGCCCATTGCCCATAGCCACAGGCTCTTTCCTAAATGATGTGCCCTGAACAAAGCAGGTCCTTGAATTGTCACAAAATATCATAGCAACTTAAAAATATGTAGTTTTGTTCTCCACAAACATCAAGAATCTCATTGAATTTTGCCACATTCAGCACATGCAGTAACCTTCGATGGCCCTTAAAGATTCAGGAGGAATTTCCTCCATTTGCAGTCCTGAACACCATATATTTTTTCATATACCATTTTTTGGTTCAGTCAACATGGATTTTTTTGTCTGGACTGTATCTGAAGGTCTAAGCCTGATGAAATTGTTGAAAAAAAAACTTGAAAAATTATTTGCCCATTTTTCAATACCAATAAGTTCCATAGGCAAATGTACGTTCCTTTTCACACTTCTGTCAACTGTTCTGTCTTGTTGTGAGTATATAAATGCTAGTCCTGTGAATTTGATTTTTTTCAGCCTAACAGTGCAAGTAGAAATCAGATACATGCCCAGTATCACTGTCCAGTGCATTATCAAAGCAGCAATAAGGATGGACTGCAGACAAATAATATTGAACTCCCACAAGGCAAGTTGTTTTAAAAACTGTCACCAATATTAAATCCAGACATAGTGAATATCTTTCTACTCATTCATTTAATGTTTCACCAATACTCAATATAATGGTGATAAGACAGGGAAAACTAAGTTTCCAATATCAAGCAGTTGCATGTTCCTTTCAGTATTACTATGAGAAAGCATTTTATATGGCTTTATTGAAAGACAGTAGCGTTTTTTTTTTCAACAGCATCACATTCGTCATTGCTGCTGCCCTCAATCTATTAAACACCATCGAAATTGGTAAATATATACAACACTGTACATTTGTGAATATACCCAAGATTGCACTTGAGAGTATTATAGTGAGGGAGACGATTGTAGTGTTTGTTTCTCGGTGGATAAGTCTTCTTTACTCGTACAACTGACTGCCTAATCCTTCCGAGGGTTGGAATCCTGGTTTTGCTATCCAGAACGATTTTTTTGATTGCACAATCCAAATCTTTGCACCTTGCATATGAAGGGAGATAATTAACACAGCAATTTCCCATTGCATTGGACAAGAGGATCTTTCTCACCTAAAAATTTATTTAAAAGGCAACCCTTTGACCATAGCCACAGGCTATTTCCTAAATGATGTGCCCTGTACATAACAGGCCCTCTTGAATTGTCACAAAATATCATAGCAACTTAAAAATATGCAGTTTTGTTCTCCACAAACATTGGGAATCTCATTGAATTTTGCCATATACAGCACATACAGTAACCTTTGATGGCTCTAAAAAATTCAGAAGGGGGAATTTCCTTCAATTGCAGTCCTGAACATCATATAATTTTTCATATACAATTTATTGGTTCAGTTGGCTGAAAACATTTTTTTTTTTTCGATTGTAGCTAAAAGACGAAGCTTTAAGAAATTGTTGATAAAAACCCCCAAAATTATTTGCCCATTTTTCAATACCAATAAGTTCCAAAGGCAAAAATACATTCCTTTTCACACTTCTGTCAGCTGTCCTGTCTTGTTGTGAGTATATAAATGCTCTTACTGCAAATTTGATTTTTTTCAGCCTAACAGTGCAAATAGAAATCAGATACATGCCCAGTATCACTGTCCAGTGCATTATCAAAGCAGCAATAGGGATGGACTACTCATTTAATGATTCACCAATACTCAATATAATGGTGAGAAGACAGTGAAAACTAAGTTTCCAATATAAAGCCAGTCGCATGTTCCTTTCAGTATTACTATGAGACAGCTTTTTATATAGCTTTATTGAAAGACATTAGCGTGATGTGTTCGACAACATTAGATTCGTCATTGCCTCTGCCCTCAATCTAATAAACACCATCGACATTGGAAAATATATACTACACAGTACATCTGTGAATATACCCAAGATTGTACTTGAGAGTATTATAGTGAGGAAGATGATTGTAGTGTTTGTTTCTTGGGTGGGTAAGTCTTCTATACTCCTACAACTGACTGCTTAATCCGTCCGACTGCTGGAATTCTGCTTTTCCTATCCAGAAAAAGTTTTTTGGGTTTCACAATCCAAAGCATTGTGCTTTGCATATGAAGGGAGATAATTAACACAGCTATTTCCCATTGCACTGGATAAGAGGATCTTTCAGACCTGAAAATTTATTTAAAAGGCAGCCTATTGCCCATAGCCACAGGCTCTTTCCTAAATGATGTGCCCTGAACAAAGCAGGTCCTTGAATTGTCACAAAATATCATAGCAACTTAAAAATATGTAGTTTTGTTCTCCACAAACATCAAGAATCTCATTGAATTTTGCCACATTCAGCACATGCAGTAACCTTCGATGGCCCTTAAAGATTCAGGAGGAATTTCCTCCATTTGCAGTCCTGAACACCATATATTTTTTCATATACCATTTTTTGGTTCAGTCAACATGGATTTTTTTTTTCTGGACTGTATCTGAAGGTCTGAGCCTGATGAAATTGTTGAAAAAAAACCCTAAAAAATTATTTGCCTATTTTTCAATACCAATAAGTTCCATAGTCAAATGTACGTTCCTTTTCACACTTCTGTCAACTGTTCTGTCTTGTTGTGAGTATATAAATGCTCATCCTACGAATTTGATTTTTTTCAGCCTAACAGTGCAAGTAGAAATCAGATACATGCCCAGTATCACTGTCCAGTGCATTATCAAAGCAGCAATAGGGATGGACTGCAGACAAATAATATTGAACTCCCACAAGGCAAGTTGTTTTAAAAAATGTCACCAATATTAAATCCAGACATAGTGAATATCTTTCTACTCATTCATTTAATGTTTCACCAATACTCAATATAATGGTGATAAGACAGGGAAAACTAAGTTTCCAATATGAAGCCAGTCGCATGTTCCTTTCAGTTTTACTATGAGAAAGCATTTTATATGGCTTTATTAAAAGATAGTAGCGTGGTGTGTTCAACAACATCACATACGTCATTGCCCCTGCCCTCAATCTCTTAAACACCATCGACATTGGAAAATATATACAACACTGTACATTTGTGAATATGCCCTAGATTGCACTTGAGAGTATTATAGTGAGGGAGACGATTATAGTATTTGTTTCTCGGGTGGATAAGTCTTCTTTACTAGTACAACTGACTGCCTAATCTGTCCGAGGGCTGGATTCCTGGTTTTGATATCCAGAATAATTTTTTGCTTTCACAATCCAAATCATTGCACATTGCATATGAAGGGAGATAATTAACACAGCAATTTCTAAATCATGTGCCCTGAACAAAGCAGGCCCTTGGATTGTCACAAAATGTCATAGCAACTTAAAATATGCAGTTTTGTTCTCCACAAACATCTGGAATGTCATTAAATTTTGCCATATACAGCGTATAGAGTAACCTTTTCACACTTCTATCAACTGTCCTGTCTTGTTGTGAGTATATAAATGCTCATACTGAGAATTTGATTTTTTTCAGCCCAACAGTGCAAGTAGAAATCAGATACATGCCCCTTATCACTGTTCAGTTCATTATCAAAGTAGCAATAGGGATGGACAACAGACAAATTATATTGAACTCCAACAAAGCAAGTTGTTTTTAAAAAAAGTCACCAATATAAAATCCGGACATAGTGAATATCTTTCTACTCATTCATTTAATGTTTCACCAATATTCAATATAATGGTGATAAGACAGGGAAAAGTAAGTTTCCAATATCAAGCAGTCGCATGTTCCTTTCAGTATTACTATGAGAAAGCATTTTATATGGCTTTATTGAAAGACAGTAGCGTTTTTTTTTTCAACAACATCACATTCGTCATTGCTCCTGCCCTCAATCTATTAAACACCATCGAAATTGGAAAATATATACAACACTGTACATTTGTGAATATACCCAAGATTGCACTTGAGAGTATTATAGTGAGGTAGATGATTATAGTATTTGTTTCTCGGTGGATAAGTCTTCTTTACTCGTACAACTGACTGCCTGAACCTTCCAAGGGTTGGATTCCTGGTTTTGCTATCCAGAATGATTTTTTTTATTGCACAATCCAAAGCATTGCACTTTGCATATGAAGGGAGATAATTAACACAGCAATTTCCCATTGCACTGGACAAGAGGATCTTTCACACCTAAAAATTTATTTAAAAGGCAACCCTTTGACCATAGCCATAGGCTCTTTCCTAAATGATGTGCCCTGTACATAGCAGGACCTCTTGAATTGTCACAAAATATCATAGCAACTTAAAAATATGCAGTTTTGTTCTCCACAAACATTGGGAATCTCATTGAATTTTGCCATATATAGCAGATACAGTAACCTTTGATGGCTCTAAAAAATTCAGAAGGAGGAATTTCCTTCAATTGCAGTCCTGAACATCATATAGTTTTTCATATACAATTTATTGGTTCAGTCAACTGAATTTTTTTTTTTTCAACTGTATTTGAAAGTCTAAGCCTTTAGAAGTTGTTGATAAAACCCCCCAAAATTATTTGCCCAGTGTCAATACCAATAAGTTCCAAAGGCAAAAATACATTCCTTTTCACACTTCTGTCAGCTGTCCTGTCTTGTTGTGAGTATATAAATGTTCTTACTGCAAATTTGATTTTTTTCAGCCTAACAGTGCAAGTAGAAATCAGATACATGCCCAGTATCACTGTCCAGTGCATTATCAAAGCAGCAATAGGGATGGACTACTCATTCATTTAATTTTTCACCAATACTCCATATAATGGTGAGAAGACAGTGAAAACTAAGTTTCCAATATCAAGCCAGTCGCATGTTCCTTTCAGTATTACTATGAGACAGCATTTTATATGGCTTTATTGAAAGACATTAGCGTGATGTGTTCGACAACATTAGATTCGTCATTGCCTCTGCCCTCAATCTAATAAACACCATCGACATTGGAAAATATATACTACACAGTACATCTGTGCATATACCCAAGATTGTACTTGAGAGTATTATAGTGAGGAAGATGATTGTAGTGTTTGTTTCTTGGGTGGGTAAGTCTTCTATACTCCTACAACTGACTGCCTAATCCGTCTGACTGCTGGAATTCTGCTTTTCCTATCCAGAAAAAGTTTTTGGGGTTTCACAATCCAAAGCATTGTGCTTTGCATATGAAGGGAGTTAATTAACACAGCTATTTCCCATTGCACTGGATAAGAGGATCTTTCAGACCTAAAAATTTATTTAAAAGGCAGCCCATTGCCCATAGCCACAGGCTCTTTCCTAAATGATGTGCCTGAACAAAGCAGGTCCTTGAATTGTCACAAAATATCATAGCAACTTAAAAATATGTAGTTTTGTTCTTCACAAACATCAAGAATCTCATTGAATTTTGCCACATTCAGCACATGCAGTAACCTTCGATGGCCCTTAAAGATTCAGCAGGAATTTCCTCCATTTGCAGTCCTGAACACCATATATTTTTTCATATACCATTTTTTGGTTCAGTCAACATGGATTTTTTTGTCTGGACTGTATCTGAAGGTCTAAGCCTGATGAAATTGTTGAAAAAAACCTTAAAAAATTATTTGCCCATTTTTCAATACCAGTAAGTTCCATAGGCAAATGTACGTTCCTTTTCACACTTCTGTCAACTGTTCTGTCTTGTTGTGAGTATATAAATGCTAATCCTGTGAATTTGATTTTTTTCAGCCTAACAGTGCAAGTAGAAATCAGATACATGCCCAGTATCACTGTCCAGTGCATTATCAAAGCAGCAATAAGGATGGACTGCAGACAAATAATATTGAACTCCCACAAGGCAAGTTGTTTTAAAAACTGTCACCAATATTAAATCCAGACATAGTGAATATCTTTCTACTCATTCATTTAATGTTTCACCAATACTCAATATAATGGTGATAAGACAGGGAAAACTAAGTTTCCAGTATGAAGCAGTCGCATGTTCCTTTCAGTTTTACTATGAGAAAGCATTTTATATGGCTTTATTAAAAGATAGTAGCGTGGTGTGTTCAACAACATCACATACGTCATTGCCCCTGCCCTCAATCTCTTAAACACCATCGACATTGGAAAATATATACAACACTGTACATTTGTGAATATGCCCTAGATTGCACTTGAGAGTATTATAGTGAGGGAGACGATTATAGTATTTGTTTCTCGGGTGGATAAGTCTTCTTTACTAGTACAACTGACTGCCTAATCCATCCGAGGGCTGGATTCCTGGTTTTGATATCCAGAATAATTTTTTGCTTTCACAATCCAAATCATTGCACATTGCATATGAAGGGAGATAATTAACACAGCAATTTCCCATTGCACTGGATAAGAGAATTTTTCAGACCTAAAATAAAAATTTGTTTAAAAGGCCACCCATTGCCCATAGCCACAGGCTCTTTCCTAAATCATGTTCCCTGAACAATGCAGGCCCTTGGATTGTCACAAAATGTCATAGCAACTTAAAAATATGCAGTTTTGTTCTCCACAAACATCTGGAATGTCATTAAATTTTGCCATATACAGCGCATACAGTAACCTTTTCACACTTCTATCAACTGTCCTGTCTTGTTGTGAGTATATAAATGCTCATACTGCGAATTTGATTTTTTTCAGCCTAACAGTGCAAGTAGAAATCAGATACATGCCCCTTATCACTGTTCAGTGCATTATCAAAGTAGCAATAGGGATGGACAACCGACAAATAATATTGAACTCCAACAAAGCAAGTTGTTTTTAAAAAAAGTCACCAATATAAAATCCGGACATAGTGAATATCTTTCTACTCATTCATTTAATGTTTCACCAATATTCAATATAATGGTGATAAGACAGGGAAAACTAAGTTTCCAATATCAAGCAGTCGCATGTTCCTTTCAGTATTACTATGAGAAAGCATTTTATATGGCTTTATTGAAAGACAGTAGCGTTTTTTTTTTCAACAGCATCACATTCGTCATTGCTCCTGCCCTCAATCTATTAAACACCATCGAAATTGGTAAATATATACAACACTGTACATTTGTGAATATACCCAAGATTGCACTTGAGAATATTATAGTGAGGGAGACTATTGTAGTGTTTGTTTCTCGGTGGATAAGTCTTCTTTACTCGTACCACTGACTGCCTAATCCTTCCGAGGGTTGGAATCCTGGTTTTGCTATCCAGAACGATTTTTTTGATTGCACAATCCACATCTTTGCACCTTGCATATGAAGGGAGATAATTAACACAGCAATTTCCCATTGCATTGGACAAGAGGATCTTTTACACCTAAAAATTTATTTAAAAGGCAACCCTTTGACCATAGCCACAGGCTATTTCCTAAATGATGTGCCCTGTACATAACAGGCCCTCTTGAATTGTCACAAAATATCATAGCAACTTAAAAATATGCAGTTTTGTTCTCCACAAACATTGGGAATCTCATTGAATTTTGCCATATACAGCACATACAGTAACCTTTGATGGCTCTAAAAAATTCAGAAGGAGGAATTTCCTTCAATTGCAGTCCTGAACATCATATAATTTTTCATATACAATTTATTGGTTCAGTTGGCTAAAAACATTTTTTTTTTTCGATTGTAGCTAAAAGACGAAGCTTTAAGAAATTGTTGATAAAAAACCCCAAAATTATTTGCCCATTTTTCAATACCAATAAGTTCCAAAGGCAAAATAACATTCCTTTTCACACTTCTGTCAGCTGTCCTGTCTTGTTGTGAGTATATAAATGCTCTTACTGCAAATTTGATTTTTTTCAGCCTAACAGTGCAAATAGAAATCAGATACATGCCCAGTATCACTGTCCAGTGCATTATCAAAGCAGCAATAGGGATGGACTACTCATTTAATGATTCACCAATACACAATATAATGGTGAGAAGACAGTGAAAACTAAGTTTCTAATATCAAGCCAGTCGCATGTTCCTTTCAGTATTACTATGAGACAGCATTTTATATGGCTTTATTGAAAGACATTAGCGTGATGTGTTCGACAACATTAGATTCGTCATTGCCTCTGCCCTCAATCTAATAAACACCATCGACATTGGAAAATATATACTACACAGTACATCTGTGAATATACCCAAGATTGTACTTGAGAGTATTATAGTGAGGAAGATGATTGTAGTGTTTGTTTCTTGGGTGGGTAAGTCTTCTATACTCCTACAACTGACTGCTTAATCCGTCCGGCTGCTGGAATTCTGCTTTTCCTATCCAGAAAAAGTTTTTTGGGTTTCACAATCCAAAGCATTGTGCTTTGCATATGAAGGGAGATAATTAACACAGCTATTTCCCATTGCACTGGATAAAAGGATCTTTCAGACCTAAAAAGTTATTTAAAAGGCAGCCCATTGCCGATAGCCACAGGCTCTTTCCTAAATGATGTGCCCTGAACAAAGCAGGTCCTTGAATTGTCACAAAATATCATAGCAACTTAAAAATATGTAGTTTTGTTCTGTTCTGTCTTGTTGTGAGTATATAAATGCTCATCGTGCGAATTTGATGTTTTTTCAGCCTAACAGTGCAAGTAGAAATCAGATACATGCCCAGTATCACCGTCCAGTGCATTATCAAAGCAGCAATAGGGATGGACTGCCTAATCCGTCCGAGGGCTGGATTCCTGGTTTTGATATCCAGAATAATTTTTTGCTTTCACAATCCAAATCATTGCACATTGCATATGAAGGGAGATAATTAACACAGCAATTTCTAAATCATGCGCCCTGAACAAAGCAGGCCCTTGGATTGTCACAAAATGTCATAGCAACTTAACATATGCAGTTTTGTTCTCCACAAACATCTGGAATGTCATTAAATTTTGCCATATACAGCGTATAGAGTAACCTTTTCACACTTCTATCAACTGTCCTGTCTTGTTGTGAGTATATAAATGCTCATACTGCGAATTTGATTTTTTTCAGCCCAACAGTGCAAGTAGAAATCAGATACATGCCCCTTATCACTGTTCAGTGCATTATCAAAGTAGCAATAGGGATGGACAACCGACAAATAATATTGAACTCCAACAAAGCAAGTTATTTTTAAAAAAAGTCACCAATATAAAATCCGGACATAGTGAATATCTTTCTACTCATTCATTTAATGTTTCACCAATATTCAATATAATGGTGATAAGACAGGGAAAAGTTCCAATATCAAGCAGTCGCATGTTCCTTTCAGTATTACTATGAGAAAGCATTTTATATGGCTTTATTGAAAGACAGTAGCGTTTTTTTTTCAACAACATCACATTCGTCATTGCTCCTGCCCTCAATCTATTAAACACCATCGAAATTGGAAAATATATACAACACTGTACATTTGTGAATATACCCAAGATTGCACTTGAGAGTATTATAGTGAGGGAGATGATTATAGTATTTGTTTCTCGGTAGATAAGTCTTCTTTACTCGTACAACTGACTGCCTGAACCTTCCAAGGGTTGAATTCCTGGTTTTGCTATCCAGAACGATTTTTTTTATTGCACAATCCAAAGCATTGCACTTTGCATATGAAGGGAGATAATTAACACAGCAATTTCCCATTGCCCTGGACAAGAGGATCTTTCACACCTAAAAATTTATTTAAAAGGCAACCCTTTGACCATAGCCATAGGCTCTTTCCTAAATGATGTGCCCTGTACATAGCAGGACCTCTTGAATTGTCACAAAATATCATAGCAACTTAAAAATATGCAGTTTTGTTCTCCACAAACATTCGGAATCTCATTGAATTTTGCCATATACAGCACATACAGTAACCTTTGATGGCTCTAAAAAATTCAGAAGGAGGAATTTCCTTCAATTGCAGTCCTGAACATCATATAGTTTTTCATATACAATTTATTGGTTCAGTCAACTGAATTTTTTTTTTTTCAACTGTATCTGAAAGTCTAAGCCTTTAGAAGTTGTTGATAAAACCCCCCAAAATTATTTGCCCAGTGTCAATACCAATAAGTTCCAAAGGCAAAAATACATTCCTTTTCACACTTCTGTCAGCTGTCCTGTCTTGTTGTGAGTATATAAATGCTCTTACTGCAAATTTGATTTTTTTCAGCCTAACAGTGCAAATAGAAATCAGATACATGCCCAGTATCACTGTCCAGTGCATTATCAAAGCAGCAATAGGGATGGACTACTCATTTAATGATTTACCAATACTCAATATAATGGTGAGAAGACAGTGAAAACTAAGTTTCCAATATCAAGCCAGTCGCATGTTCCTTTCTGTATTACTATGAGACAGCATTTCATATGGCTTTATTGAAAGACATTAGCGTGATGTGTTCGACAACATTAGATTCGTCATTGCCTCTGCCCTCAATCTACTAAACATCATCGACATTGGAAAATATATACTACACAGTACATCTGTGCATATACCCAAGATTGTACTTGAGAGTATTATAGTGAGGAAGATGATTGTAGTGTTTGTTTCTTGGGTGGGTAAGTCTTCTATACTCCTACAACTGACTGCCTAATCCGTCTGACTGCTGGAATTCTGCTTTTCCTATCCAGAAAAAGTTTTTTGGGTTTCACAATCCAAAGCATTGTGCTTTGCATATGAAGGGAGTTAATTAACACAGCTATTTCCCATTGCACTGGATAAGAGGATCTTTCAGACCTAAAAATTTATTTAAAAGGCAGCCCATTGCCCATAGCCACAGGCTCTTTCCTAAATGATGTGCCCTGAACAAAGCAGGTCCTTGAATTGTCACAAAATATCATAGCAACTTAAAAATATGTAGTTTTGTTCTCCACAAACATCAAGAATCTCATTGAATTTTGCCACATTCAGCACATGCAGTAACCTTCGATGGCCCTTAAAGATTCAGGAGGAATTTCCTCCATTTGCAGTCCCGAACACCATATATTTTTTCATATACCATTTTTTGGTTCAGTCAACATGGATTTTTTTGTCTGGACTGTATCTGAAGGTCTAAGCCTGATGAAATTGTTGAAAAAAAAACTTGAAAAATTATTTGCCCATTTTTCAATACCAATAAGTTCCATAGGCAAATGTACGTTCCTTTTCACACTTCTGTCAACTGTTCTGTCTTGTTGTGAGTATATAAATGCTAGTCCTGTGAATTTGATTTTTTTCAGCCTAACAGTGCAAGTAGAAATCAGATACATGCCCAGTATCACTGTCCAGTGCATTATCAAAGCAGCAATAAGGATGGACTGCAGACAAATAATATTGAACTCCCACAAGGCAAGTTGTTTTAAAAACTGTCACCAATATTAAATCCAGACATAGTGAATATCTTTCTACTCATTCATTTAATGTTTCACCAATACTCAATATAATGGTGATAAGACAGGGAAAACTAAGTTTCCAATATCAAGCAGTTGCATGTTCCTTTCAGTATTACTATGAGAAAGCATTTTATATGGCTTTATTGAAAGACAGTAGCGTTTTTTTTTTCAACAGCATCACATTCGTCATTGCTGCTGCCCTCAATCTATTAAACACCATCGAAATTGGTAAATATATACAACACTGTACATTTGTGAATATACCCAAGATTGCACTTGAGAGTATTATAGTGAGGGAGACGATTGTAGTGTTTGTTTCTCGGTGGATAAGTCTTCTTTACTCGTACAACTGACTGCCTAATCCTTCCGAGGGTTGGAATCCTGGTTTTGCTATCCAGAACGATTTTTTTGATTGCACAATCCAAATCTTTGCACCTTGCATATGAAGGGAGATAATTAACACAGCAATTTCCCATTGCATTGGACAAGAGGATCTTTCTCACCTAAAAATTTATTTAAAAGGCAACCCTTTGACCATAGCCACAGGCTATTTCCTAAATGATGTGCCCTGTACATAACAGGCCCTCTTGAATTGTCACAAAATATCATAGCAACTTAAAAATATGCAGTTTTGTTCTCCACAAACATTGGGAATCTCATTGAATTTTGCCATATACAGCACATACAGTAACCTTTGATGGCTCTAAAAAATTCAGAAGGGGGAATTTCCTTCAATTGCAGTCCTGAACATCATATAATTTTTCATATACAATTTATTGGTTCAGTTGGCTGAAAACATTTTTTTTTTTTCGATTGTAGCTAAAAGACGAAGCTTTAAGAAATTGTTGATAAAAACCCCCAAAATTATTTGCCCATTTTTCAATACCAATAAGTTCCAAAGGCAAAAATACATTCCTTTTCACACTTCTGTCAGCTGTCCTGTCTTGTTGTGAGTATATAAATGCTCTTACTGCAAATTTGATTTTTTTCAGCCTAACAGTGCAAATAGAAATCAGATACATGCCCAGTATCACTGTCCAGTGCATTATCAAAGCAGCAATAGGGATGGACTACTCATTTAATGATTCACCAATACTCAATATAATGGTGAGAAGACAGTGAAAACTAAGTTTCCAATATAAAGCCAGTCGCATGTTCCTTTCAGTATTACTATGAGACAGCTTTTTATATAGCTTTATTGAAAGACATTAGCGTGATGTGTTCGACAACATTAGATTCGTCATTGCCTCTGCCCTCAATCTAATAAACACCATCGACATTGGAAAATATATACTAGACAGTACATCTGTGAATATACCCAAGATTGTACTTGAGAGTATTATAGTGAGGAAGATGATTGTAGTGTTTGTTTCTTGTGTGGGTAAGTCTTCTATACTCCTACAACTGACTGCTTAATCCGTCCGACTGCTGGAATTCTGCTTTTCCTATCCAGGAAAAGTTTTTTGGGTTTCACAATCCAAAGCATTGTGCTTTGCATATGAAGGGAGATAATTAACACAGCTATTTCCCATTGCACTGGATAAGAGGATCCTTCAGACCTAAAAATTTATTTAAAAGGCAGCCCATTGCCGATAGCCACAGGCTCTTTCCTAAATGATGTGCCCTGAACAAAGCAGGTCCTTGAATTGTCACAAAATATCATAGCAACTTAAAAATATGTAGTTTTGTTCTCCACAAACATCAAGAATCTCATTGAATTTTGCCACATTCAGCACATGCAGTAACCTTCGATGGCCCTTAAAGATTCAGGAGGAATTTCCTCCATTTGCAGTCCTGAACACCATATATTTTTTCATATACCATTTTTTGGTTCAGTCAACATGGATTTTTTTGTCTGGACTGTATCTGAAGGTCTAAGCCTGATGAAATTGTTGAAAAAAAAACCTTAAAAAATTATTTGCACATTTTTCAATACCAATAAGTTCCATAGGCAAATGTACGTTCCTTTTCACACTTCTGTCAACTGTTCTGTTTTGTTGTGAGTATATAAATGCTCATCTTGCGAATTTGATTTTTTTTCAGCCTAACAGTGCAAGTAGAAATCAGATACATGCCCAGTATCACCGTCCAGTGCATTATCAAAGCAGCAATAGGGATGGACTGCAGACAAATAATATTGAACTCCCACAAGGCAAGTTGTTTTAAAAAATGTCACCAATATTAAATCCAGACATAGTGAATATCTTTCTACTCATTCATTTAATGTTTCACCAATACTCAATATAATGGTGATAAGACAGGGAAAACTAAGTTTCCAATATGAAGCCAGTCGCATGTTCCTTTCAGTTTTACTATGAGAAAGCATTTTATATGGCTTTATTGAAAGACAGTAGCGTTTTTTTTTTCAACACCATCACATTCGTCATTACTCCTGCCCTCAGTCTATTAAACACCATCGAAATTGGTAAATATATACAACACTGTACATTTGTGAATATACCCAAGATTGCACTTGAGAGTATTATAGCGAGGGAGACGATTGTAGTGTTTGTTTCTTGGGTGGGTAAGTCTTCTATACTCCTACAACTGACTGCCTAATCCATCCAACTGCTGGAATTCTGCTTTTCCTATCCAGAAAAAGTTTTTGGGGTTTCACAATCCAAACCATTGTGCTTTGCATATGAAGGGAGATAATTAACACAGCTATTTCCCATTGCACTGGATAAGAGGATCTTTCAGACCTAAAAATTTATTTAAAAGGCAGCCCATTGCCCATAGCCACAGGCTCTTTCCTAAATGATGTGCCCTGGACAAAGCAGGTCCTTGAATTGTCACAAAATATCATAGCAACTTAAAAATATGTAGTTTTGTTCTCCACAAACATCAAGAATCTCATTGAATTTTGCCACATTCAGCACATGCAGTAACCTTCGATGGCCCTTAAAGATTCAGCAGGAATTTCCTCCATTTGCAGTCCTGAACACCATATATTTTTTCATATACCATTTTTTGGTTCAGTCAACATGGATTTGTTTTTCTGGACTGTATATGAAGGTCTGAGCCTGATGAAATTGTTGAAAAAAAACCCTAAAAAATTATTTGCCTGTTTTTCAATACCAATAAGTTCCATAGGCAAATGTATGTTCCTTTTCACACTTCTGTCAACTGTTCTGTCTTGTTGTGAGTATATAAATGCTCATCCTGCGAATTTGATTTTTTTCAGCCTAACAGTGCAAGTAGAAATCAGATACATGCCCAGTATCACTGTCCAGTGCATTATCAAAGCAGCAATAGGGATGGACTGCAGACAAATAATATTGAACTCCCACAAGGCAAGTTGTTTTAAAAACTGTCACCAATATTAAATCCAGACATAGTGAATATCTTTCTACTCATTCATTTAATGTTTCACCAATACTCAATATAATGGTGATAAGACAGGGAAAACTAAGTTTCCAATATGAAGCCAGTCACACGTTCCTTTCAGTTTTACTATGAGAAAGCATTTTATATGGCTTTATTAAAAGATAGTAGTGTGGTGTGTTCAACAACATCACATACGTCATTGCCCCTGCCCTCAATCTCTTAAACACCATCGACATTGGAAAATATATACAACACTGTACATTTGTGAATATGCCCTAGATTGCACTTGAGAGTATTATAGTGAGGGAGACGATTATAGTATTTGTTTCTCGGGTGGATAAGTCTTCTTTATTAGTACAACTGACTGCCTAATCCGTCCGAGGGCTGGATTCCTGGTTTTCATATCCAGAATAATTTTTTGCTTTCACAATCCAAATCATTGCACATTGCATATGAAGGGAGATAATTAACACAGCAATTTCCCATTGCACTGGATAAGAGGATTTTTCAGACCTAAAATAAAAATTTGTTTAAAAGGCCACCCATTGCCCATAGCCACAGGCTCTTTCCTAAATCATGTTCCCTGAACAAAGCAGGCCCTTGGATTGTCACAAAATGTCATAGCAACTTTAAAATATGCAGTTTTGTTCTCCACAAACATCTGGAATGTCATTAAATTTTGCCATATACAGCGCATACAGTAACCTTTTCACACTTCTATCAACTGTCCTGTCTTGTTGTGAGTATATAAATGCTCATACTGCGAATTTGATTTTTTTCAGCCTAACAGTGCAAGTAGAAATCAGATACATGCCCCTTATCACTGTTCAGTGCATTATCAAAGTAGCAATAGGGATGGACAACCGACAAATAATATTGAACTCCAACAAAGCAAGTTGTTTTTAAAAAAAGTCACCAATATAAAATCCGGACATAGTGAATATCTTTCTACTCATTCATTTAATGTTTCACCAATATTCAATATAATGGTGATAAGACAGGGAAAACTAAGTTTCCAATATCAAGCAGTCGCATGTTCCTTTCAGTATTACTATGAGAAAGCATTTTATATGGCTTTATTGAAAGACAGTAGCGTTTTTTTTTTCAACAGCATCACATTCGTCATTGCTCCTGCCCTCAATCTATTAAACACCATCGAAATTGGTAAATATATACAACACTGTACATTTGTGAATATACCCAAGATTGCACTTGAGAATATTATAGTGAGGGAGACTATTGTAGTGTTTGTTTCTCGGTGGATAAGTCTTCTTTACTCGTACCACTGACTGCCTAATCCTTCCGAGGGTTGGAATCCTGGTTTTGCTATCCAGAACGATTTTTTTGATTGCACAATCCAAATCTTTGCACCTTGCATATGAAGGGAGATAATTAACACAGCAATTTCCCATTGCATTGGACAAGAGGATCTTTTACACCTAAAAATTTATTTAAAAGGCAACCCTTTGACCATAGCCACAGGCTATTTCCTAAATGATGTGCCCTGTACATAACAGGCCCTCTTGAATTGTCACAAAATATCATAGCAACTTAAAAATATGCAGTTTTGTTCTCCACAAACATTGGGAATCTCATTGAATTTTGCCATATACAGCACATACAGTAACCTTTGATGGCTCTAAAAAATTCAGAAGGAGGAATTTCCTTCAATTGCAGTCCTGAACATCATATAATTTTTCATATACAATTTATTGGTTCAGTTGGCTAAAAACATTTTTTTTTTTCGATTGTAGCTAAAAGACGAAGCTTTAAGAAATTGTTGATAAAAACCCCCAAAATTATTTGCCCATTTTTCAATACCAATAAGTTCCAAAGGCAAAATAACATTCCTTTTCACACTTCTGTCAGCTGTCCTGTCTTGTTGTGAGTATATAAATGCTCTTACTGCAAATTTGATTTTTTTCAGCCTAACAGTGCAAATAGAAATCAGATACATGCCCAGTATCACTGTCCAGTGCATTATCAAAGCAGCAATAGGGATGGACTACTCATTTAATGATTCACCAATACTCAATATAATGGTGAGAAGACAGCGAAAACTAAGTTTCCAATATAAAGCCAGTCGCATGTTCCTTTCAGTATTACTATGAGACAGCTTTTTATATGGCTTTATTGAAAGACATTAGCGTGATGTGTTCGACAACATTAGATTCGTCATTGCCTCTGCCCTCAATCTAATAAACACCATCGACATTGGAAAATATATACTACACAGTACATCTGTGAATATACCCAAGATTGTACTTGAGAGTATTATAGTGAGGAAGATGATTGTAGTGTTTGTTTCTTGGGTGGGTAAGTCTTCTATACTCCTACAACTGACTGCTTAATCCGTCCGACTGCTGGAATTCTGCTTTTCCTATCCAGAAAAAGTTTTTTGGGTTTCACAATCCAAAGCATTGTGCTTTGCATATGAAGGGAGATAATTAACACAGCTATTTCCCATTGCACTGGATAAAAGGATCTTTCAGACCTAAAAATTTATTTAAAAGGCAGCCCATTGCCGATAGCCACAGGCTCTTTCCTAAATGATGTGCCCTGAACAAAGCAGGTCCTTGAATTGTCACAAAATATCATAGCAACTTAAAAATATGTAGTTTTGTTCTGTTCTGTCTTGTTGTGAGTATACAAATGCTCATCGTGCGAATTTGATGTTTTTTCAGCCTAACAGTGCAAGTAGAAATCAGATACATGCCCAGTATCACCGTCCAGTGCATTATCAAAGCAGCAATAGGGATGGACTGCCTAATCCGTCCGAGGGCTGGATTCCTGGTTTTGATATCCAGAATAATTTTTTGCTTTCACAATCCAAATCATTGCACATTGCATATAAAGGGAGATAATTAACACAGCAATTTCTAAATCATGCGGCCTGAACAAAGCAGGCCCTTGGATTGTCACAAAATGTCATAGCAACTTAACATATGCAGTTTTGTTCTCCACAAACATCTGGAATGTCATTAAATTTTGCCATATACAGCGTATAGAGTAACCTTTTCACACTTCTATCAACTGTCCTGTCTTGTTGTGAGTATATAAATGCTCATACTGCGAATTTGATTTTTTTCAGCCCAACAGTGCAAGTAGAAATCAGATACATGCCCCTTATCACTGTTCAGTGCATTATCAAAGTAGCAATAGGGATGGACAACCGACAAATAATATTGAACTCCAACAAAGCAAGTTATTTTTAAAAAAAGTCACCAATATAAAATCCGGACATAGTGAATATCTTTCTACTCATTCATTTAATGTTTCACCAATATTCAATATAATGGTGATAAGACAGGGAAAAGTTCCAATATCAAGCAGTCGCATGTTCCTTTCAGTATTACTATGAGAAAGCATTTTATATGGCTTTATTGAAAGACAGTAGCGTTTTTTTTTCAACAACATCACATTCGTCATTGCTCCTGCCCTCAATCTATTAAACACCATCGATATTGGAAAATATATACAACACTGTACATTTGTGAATATACCCAAGATTGCACTTGAGAGTATTATAGTGAGGGAGATGATTATAGTATTTGTTTCTCGGTAGATAAGTCTTCTTTACTCGTACAACTGACTGCCTGAACCTTCCAAGGGTTGGATTCCTGGTTTTGCTATCCAGAACGATTTTTTTTATTGCACAATCCAAAGCATTGCACTTTGCATATGAAGGGAGATAATTAACACAGCAATTTCCCATTGCCCTGGACAAGAGGATCTTTCACACCTAAAAATTTATTTAAAAGGCAACCCTTTGACCATAGCCATAGGCTCTTTCCTAAATGATGTGCCCTGTACATAGCAGGACCTCTTGAATTGTCACAAAATATCATAGCAACTTAAAAATATGCAGTTTTGTTCTCCACAAACATTGGGAATCTCATTGAATTTTGCCATATATAGCAGGTACAGTAACCTTTGATGGCTCTAAAAAATTCAGAAGGAGGAATTTCCTTCAATTGCAGTCCTGAACATCATATAGTTTTTCATATACAATTTATTGGTTCAGTCAACTGAATTTTTTTTTTTTCAACTGTATCTGAAAGTCTAAGCCTTTAGAAGTTGTTGATAAAACCCCCCAAAATTATTTGCCCAGTGTCAATACCAATAAGTTCCAAAGGCAAAAATACATTCCTTTTCACACTTCTGTCAGCTGTCCTGTCTTGTTGTGAGTATATAAATGCTCTTACTGCAAATTTGATTTTTTTCAGCCTAACAGTGCAAGTAGAAATCAGATACATGCCCAGTATCACTGTCCAGTGCATTATCAAAGCAGCAATAGGGATGGACTACTCATTCATTTAATTTTTCACCAATACTCCATATAATGGTGAGAAGACAGTGAAAACTAAGTTTCCAATATCAAGCCAGTCGCATGTTCCTTTCTGTATTACTATGAGACAGCATTTCATATGGCTTTATTGAAAGACATTAGCGTGATGTGTTCGACAACATTAGATTCGTCATTGCCTCTGCCCTCAATCTACTAAACATCATCGACATTGGAAAATATATACTACACAGTACATCTGTGCATATACCCAAGATTGTACTTGAGAGTATTATAGTGAGGAAGATGATTGTAGTGTTTGTTTCTTGGGTGGGTAAGTCTTCTATACTCCTACAACTGACTGCCTAATCCGTCTGACTGCTGGAATTCTGCTTTTCCTATCCAGAAAAAGTTTTTTGGGTTTCACAATCCAAAGCATTGTGCTTTGCATATGAAGGGAGTTAATTAACACAGCTATTTCCCATTGCACTGGATAAGAGGATCTTTCAGACCTAAAAATTTATTTAAAAGGCAGCCCATTGCCCATAGCCACAGGCTCTTTCCTAAATGATGTGCCCTGAACAAAGCAGGTCCTTGAATTGTCACAAAATATCATAGCAACTTAAAAATATGTAGTTTTGTTCTCCACAAACATCAAGAATCTCATTGAATTTTGCCACATTCAGCACATGCAGTAACCTTCGATGGCCCTTAAAGATTCAGGAGGAATTTCCTCCATTTGCAGTCCCGAACACCATATATTTTTTCATATACCATTTTTTGGTTCAGTCAACATGGATTTTTTTGTCTGGACTGTATCTGAAGGTCTAAGCCTGATGAAATTGTTGAAAAAAAAACTTGAAAAATTATTTGCCCATTTTTCAATACCAATAAGTTCCATAGGCAAATGTACGTTCCTTTTCTCACTTCTGTCAACTGTTCTGTTTTGTTGTGAGTATATAAATGCTAGTCCTGTGAATTTGATTTTTTTCAGCCTAACAGTGCAAGTAGAAATCAGATACATGCCCAGTATCACTGTCCAGTGCATTATCAAAGCAGCAATAAGGATGGACTGCAGACAAATAATATTGAACTCCCACAAGGCAAGTTGTTTTAAAAACTGTCACCAATATTAAATCCAGACATAGTGAATATCTTTCTACTCATTCATTTAATGTTTCACCAATACTCAATATAATGGTGATAAGACAGGGAAAACTAAGTTTCCAATATCAAGCAGTTGCATGTTCCTTTCAGTATTACTATGAGAAAGCATTTTATATGGCTTTATTGAAAGACAGTAGCGTTTTTTTTTTCAACAGCATCACATTCGTCATTGCTGCTGCCCTCAATCTATTAAACACCATCGAAATTGGTAAATATATACAACACTGTACATTTGTGAATATACCCAAGATTGCACTTGAGAGTATTATAGTGAGGGAGACGATTGTAGTGTTTGTTTCTCGGTGGATAAGTCTTCTTTACTCGTACAACTGACTGCCTAATCCTTCCGAGGGTTGGAATCCTGGTTTTGCTATCCAGAACGATTTTTTTGATTGCACAATCCAAATCTTTGCACCTTGCATATGAAGGGAGATAATTAACACAGCAATTTCCCATTGCATTGGACAAGAGGATCTTTCTCACCTAAAAATTTATTTAAAAGGCAACCCTTTGACCATAGCCACAGGCTATTTCCTAAATGATGTGCCCTGTACATAACAGGCCCTCTTGAATTGTCACAAAATATCATAGCAACTTAAAAATATGCAGTTTTGTTCTCCACAAACATTGGGAATCTCATTGAATTTTGCCATATACAGCACATACAGTAACCTTTGATGGCTCTAAAAAATTCAGAAGGGGGAATTTCCTTCAATTGCAGTCCTGAACATCATATAATTTTTCATATACAATTTATTGGTTCAGTTGGCTGAAAACATTTTTTTTTTTTCGATTGTAGCTAAAAGACGAAGCTTTAAGAAATTGTTGATAAAAACCCCCAAAATTATTTGCCCATTTTTCAATACCAATAAGTTCCAAAGGCAAAAATACATTCCTTTTCACACTTCTGTCAGCTGTCCTGTCTTGTTGTGAGTATATAAATGCTCTTACTGCAAATTTGATTTTTTTCAGCCTAACAGTGCAAATAGAAATCAGATACATGCCCAGTATCACTGTCCAGTGCATTATCAAAGCAGCAATAGGGATGGACTACTCATTTAATGATTCACCAATACTCAATATAATGGTGAGAAGACAGTGAAAACTAAGTTTCCAATATAAAGCCAGTCGCATGTTCCTTTCAGTATTACTATGAGACAGCTTTTTATATAGCTTTATTGAAAGACATTAGCGTGATGTGTTCGACAACATTAGATTCGTCATTGCCTCTGCCCTCAATCTAATAAACACCATCGACATTGGAAAATATATACTACACAGTACATCTGTGAATATACCCAAGATTGTACTTGAGAGTATTATAGTGAGGAAGATGATTGTAGTGTTTGTTTCTTGTGTGGGTAAGTCTTCTATACTCCTACAACTGACTGCTTAATCCGTCCGACTGCTGGAATTCTGCTTTTCCTATCCAGGAAAAGTTTTTTGGGTTTCACAATCCAAAGCATTGTGCTTTGCATATGAAGGGAGATAATTAACACAGCTATTTCCCATTGCACTGGATAAGAGGATCCTTCAGACCTAAAAATTTATTTAAAAGGCAGCCCATTGCCGATAGCCACAGGCTCTTTCCTAAATGATGTGCCCTGAACAAAGCAGGTCCTTGAATTGTCACAAAATATCATAGCAACTTAAAAATATGTAGTTTTGTTCTCCACAAACATCAAGAATCTCATTGAATTTTGCCACATTCAGCACATGCAGTAACTTTCGATGGCCCTTAAAGATTCAGGAGGAATTTCCTCCATTTGCAGTCCTGAACACCATATATTTTTTCATATACCATTTTTTGGTTCAGTCAACATGGATTTTTTTGTCTGGACTGTATCTGAAGGTCTAAGCCTGATGAAATTGTTGAAAAAAAAACCTTAAAAAATTATTTGCACATTTTTCAATACCAATAAGTTCCATAGGCAAATGTACGTTCCTTTTCACACTTCTGTCAACTGTTCTGTTTTGTTGTGAGTATATAAATGCTCATCCTGCGAATTTGATTTTTTTTCAGCCTAACAGTGCAAGTAGAAATCAGATACATGCCCAGTATCACCGTCCAGTGCATTATCAAAGCAGCAATAGGGATGGACTGCAGACAAATAATATTGAACTCCCACAAGGCAAGTTGTTTTAAAAAATGTCACCAATATTAAATCCAGACATAGTGAATATCTTTCTTCTCATTCATTTAATGTTTCACCAATACTCAATATAATGGTGATAAGACAGGGAAAACTAAGTTTCCAATATGAAGCCAGTCGCATGTTCCTTTCAGTTTTACTATGAGAAAGCATTTTATATGGCTTTATTGAAAGACAGTAGCGTTTTTTTTTTCAACACCATCACATTCGTCATTACTCCTGCCCTCAGTCTATTAAACACCATCGAAATTGGTAAATATATACAACACTGTACATTTGTGAATATACCCAAGATTGCACTTGAGAGTATTATAGCGAGGGAGACGATTGTAGTGTTTGTTTCTTGGGTGGGTAAGTCTTCTATACTCCTACAACTGACTGCCTAATCCATCCAACTGCTGGAATTCTGCTTTTCCTATCCAGAACAAGTTTTTGGGGTTTCACAATCCAAACCATTGTGCTTTGCATATGAAGGGAGATAATTAACACAGCTATTTCCCATTGCACTGGATAAGAGGATCTTTCAGACCTAAAAATTTATTTAAAAGGCAGCCCATTGCCCATAGCCACAGGCTCTTTCCTAAATGATGTGCCCTGGACAAAGCAGGTCCTTGAATTGTCACAAAATATCATAGCAACTTAAAAATATGTAGTTTTGTTCTCCACAAACATCAAGAATCTCATTGAATTTTGCCACATTCAGCACATGCAGTAACCTTCGATGGCCCTTAAAGATTCAGCAGGAATTTCCTCCATTTGCAGTCCTGAACACCATATATTTTTTCATATACCATTTTTTGGTTCAGTCAACATGGATTTGTTTTTCTGGACTGTATATGAAGGTCTGAGCCTGATGAAATTGTTGAAAAAAAACCCTAAAAAATTATTTGCCTGTTTTTCAATACCAATAAGTTCCATAGGCAAATGTATGTTCCTTTTCACACTTCTGTCAACTGTTCTGTCTTGTTGTGAGTATATAAATGCTCATCCTGCGAATTTGATTTTTTTCAGCCTAACAGTGCAAGTAGAAATCAGATACATGCCCAGTATCACTGTCCAGTGCATTATCAAAGCAGCAATAGGGATGGACTGCAGACAAATAATATTGAACTCCCACAAGGCAAGTTGTTTTAAAAACTGTCACCAATATTAAATCCAGACATAGTGAATATCTTTCTACTCATTCATTTAATGTTTCACCAATACTCAATATAATGGTGATAAGACAGGGAAAACTAAGTTTCCAATATGAAGCCAGTCACACGTTCCTTTCAGGTTTACTATGAGAAAGCATTTTATATGGCTTTATTAAAAGATAGTAGCGTGGTGTGTTCAACAACATCACATACGTCATTGCCCCTGCCCTCAATCTCTTAAACACCATCGACATTGGAAAATATATACAACACTGTACATTTGTGAATATGCCCTAGATTGCACTTGAGAGTATTATAGTGAGGGAGACGATTATAGTATTTGTTTCTCGGGTGGATAAGTCTTCTTTATTAGTACAACTGACTGCCTAATCCGTCCGAGGGCTGGATTCCTGGTTTTCATATCCAGAATAATTTTTTGCTTTCACAATCCAAATCATTGCACATTGCATATGAAGGGAGATAATTAACACAGCAATTTCCCATTGCACTGGATAAGAGGATTTTTCAGACCTAAAATAAAAATTTGTTTAAAAGGCCACCCATTGCCCATAGCCACAGGCTCTTTCCTAAATCATGTTCCCTGAACAAAGCAGGCCCTTGGATTGTCACAAAATGTCATAGCAACTTAAAAATATGCAGTTTTGTTCTCCACAAACATCTGGAATGTCATTAAATTTTGCCATATACAGCGCATACAGTAACCTTTTCACACTTCTATCAACTGTCCTGTCTTGTTGTGAGTATATAAATGCTCATCCTGCGAATTTGATTTTTTTCAGCCTAACAGTGCAAGTAGAAATCAGATTCATGCCCCTTATCACTGTTCAGTGCATTATCAAAGTAGCAATAGGGATGGACAACCGACAAATAATATTGAACTCCAACAAAGCAAGTTGTTTTTAAAAAAAGTCACCAATATAAAATCCGGACATAGTGAATATCTTTCTACTCATTCATTTAATGTTTCACCAATATTCAATATAATGGTGATAAGACAGGGAAAACTAAGTTTCCAATATCAAGCAGTCGCATGTTCCTTTCAGTATTACTATGAGAAAGCATTTTATATGGCTTTATTGAAAGACAGTAGCGTTTTTTTTTTCAACACCATCACATTCGTCATTACTCCTGCCCTCAGTCTATTAAACACCATCGAAATTGGTAAATATATACAACACTGTACATTTGTGAATATACCCAAGATTGCACTTGAGAGTATTATAGCGAGGGAGACGATTGTAGTGTTTGTTTCTTGGGTGGGTAAGTCTTCTATACTCCTACAACTGACTGCCTAATCCATCCAACTGCTGGAATTCTGCTTTTCCTATCCAGAAAAAGTTTTTGGGGTTTCACAATCCAAACCATTGTGCTTTGCATATGAAGGGAGATAATTAACACAGCTATTTCCCATTGCACTGGATAAGAGGATCTTTCAGACCTAAAAATTTATTTAAAAGGCAGCCCATTGCCCATAGCCACAGGCTCTTTCCTAAATGATGTGCCCTGGACAAAGCAGGTCCTTGAATTGTCACAAAATATCATAGCAACTTAAAAATATGTAGTTTTGTTCTCCACAAACATCAAGAATCTCATTGAATTTTGCCACATTCAGCACATGCAGTAACCTTCGATGGCCCTTAAAGATTCAGCAGGAATTTCCTCCATTTGCAGTCCTGAACACCATATATTTTTTCATATACCATTTTTTGGTTCAGTCAACATGGATTTGTTTTTCTGGACTGTATCTGAAGGTCTGAGCCTGATGAAATTGTTGAAAAAAAACCCTAAAAAATTATTTGCCTGTTTTTCAATACCAATAAGTTCCATAGGCAAATGTATGTTCCTTTTCACACTTCTGTCAACTGTTCTGTCTTGTTGTGAGTATATAAATGCTCATCCTGCGAATTTGATTTTTTTCAGCCTAACAGTGCAAGTAGAAATCAGATACATGCCCAGTATCACTGTCCAGTGCATTATCAAAGCAGCAATAGTGATGGACTGCAGACAAATAATATTGAACTCCCACAAGGCAAGTTGTTTTAAAAACTGTCACCAATATTAAATCCAGACATAGTGAATATCTTTCTACTCATTCATTTAATGTTTCACCAATACTCAATATAATGGTGATAAGACAGGGAAAACAAAGTTTCCAATATGAAGCCAGTCACACGTTCCTTTCAGTTTTACTATGAGAAAGCATTTTATATGTCTTTATTAAAAGATAGTAGCGTGGTGTGTTCAACATCACATACGTCATTGCCCCTGCCCTCAATCTCTTAAACACCATCGACATTGGAAAATATATACAACACTGTACATTTGTAAATATGCCCTAGATTGCACTTGAGAGTATTATAGTGAGGGAGACGATTATAGTATTTGTTTCTCGGGTGGATAAGTCTTCTTTACTAGTACAACTGACTGCCTAATCCGTCCGAGGGCTGGATTCCTGGTTTTCATATCCAGAATAATTTTTTGCTTTCACAATCCAAATCATTGCACATTTCATATGAAGGGAGATAATTAACACAGCAATTTCCCATTGCACTGGATAAGAGGATTTTTCAGACCTAAAATAAAAATTTGTTTAAAAGGCCACCCATTGCCCATAGCCACAGGCTCTTTCCTAAATCATGTTCCCTGAACAAAGCAGGCCCTTGGATTGTCACAAAATGTCATAGCAACTTAAAAATATGCAGTTTTGTTCTCCACAAACATCTGGAATGTCATTAAATTTTGCCATATACAGCGCATTCAGTAACCTTTTCACACTTCTATCAACTGTCCTGTCTTGTTGTGAGTATATAAATGCTCATACTGCGAATTTGATTTTTTTCAGCCTAACAGTGCAAGTAGAAATCAGATACATGCCCCTTATCACTGTTCAGTGCATTATCAAAGTAGCAATAGGGATGGACAACAGACAAATAATATTGAACTCCAACAAAACAAGTTGTTTTTAAAAAAAGTCACCAATATAAAATCCGGACATAGTGAATATCTTTCTACTCATTCATTTAATGTTTCACCAATATTCAATATAATGGTGATAAGACAGGGAAAAGTAAGTTTCCAATATCAAGCAGTCGCATGTTCCTTTCAGTATTACTATGAGAAAGCATTTTATATGGCTTTATTGAAAGACAGTAGTGTTTTTTTTTTCAACAGCATCACATTCGTCATTGCTCCTGCCCTCAATCTATTAAACACCATCGAAATTGGTAAATATATACAACACTGTACATTTGTGAATATACCCAAGATTGCACTTGAGAGTATTATAGTGAGGGAGACGATTGTAGTGTTTGTTTCTCGGTGGATAAGTCTTCTTTATTCGTACAACTGACTGCCTAATCCTTCCGAGGGTTGGAATCCTGGTTTTGCTATCCAGAACGATTTTTTTGATTGCACAATCCAAATCTTTGCACCTTGCATATGAAGGGAGATAATTAACACAGCAATTTCCCATTGCACTGGACAAGAGGATCTTTCACACCTAAAAATTTATTTAAAAGGCAACCCTTTGACCATAGCCACAGGCTATTTCCTAAATGATGTGCCCTGTACATAACAGGCCCTCTTGAATTGTCACAAAATATCATAGCAACTTAAAAATATGCAGTTTTGTTCTCCACAAACATCGGGAATCTCATTGAATTTTGCCATACACAGCACATGCAGTAACCTTTGATGGCTCTAAAAAATTCAGAAGGAGGAATTTCCTTCAATTGCAGTCCTGAACATCATATAATTTTTCATATACAATTTATTGGTTCAGTTGGCTGAAAATATTTTTTATTTTTTTTTCGATTGTAGCTAAAAGACGAAGCTTTAAGAAATTGTTGATAAAAAACCCCAAAATTATTTGCCCATTTTTCAATACCAATAAGTTCCAAAGGCAAAATAACATTCCTTTTCACACTTCTGTCAGCTGTCCTGTCTTGTTGTGAGTATATAAATGCTCTTACTGCAAATTTGATTTTTTTCAGCCTAACAGTGCAAATAGAAATCAGATACATGCCCAGTATCACTGTCCAGTGCATTATCAAAGCAGCAATAGGGATGGACTACTCATTTAATGATTCACCAATACTCAATATAATGGTGAAAAGACAGCGAAAACTAAGTTTCCAATATAAAGCCAGTCGCATGTTCCTTTCAGTATTACTATGAGACAGCTTTTTATATGGCTTTATTGAAAGACATTAGCGTGATGTGTTCGACAACATTAGATTCGTCATTGCCTCTGCCCTCAATCTAATAAACACCATCGACATTGGAAAATATATACTACACAGTACATCTGTGAATATACCCAAGATTGTACTTGAGAGTATTATAGTGAGGAAGATGATTGTAGTGTTTGTTTCTTGGGTGGGTAAGTCTTCTATACTCCTACAACTGACTGCTTAATCCGTCCGACTGCTGGAATTCTGCTTTTCCTATCCAGAAAAAGTTTTTTGGGTTTCACAATCCAAAGCATTGTGCTTTGCATATGAAGGGAGATAATTAACACAGCTATTTCCCATTGCACTGGATAAAAGGATCTTTCAGACCTAAAAATTTATTTAAAAGGCAGCCCATTGCCGATAGCCACAGGCTCTTTCCTAAATGATGTGCCCTGAACAAAGCAGGTCCTTGAATTGTCACAAAATATCATAGCAACTTAAAAATATGTAGTTTTGTTCTGTTCTGTCTTGTTGTGAGTATATAAATGCTCATCGTGCGAATTTGATGTTTTTTCAGCCTAACAGTGCAAGTAGAAATCAGATACATGCCCAGTATCACCGTCCAGTGCATTATCAAAGCAGCAATAGGGATGGACTGCCTAATCCGTCCGAGGGCTGGATTCCTGGTTTTGATATCCAGAATAATTTTTTGCTTTCACAATCCAAATCATTGCACATTGCATATGAAGGGAGATAATTAACACAGCAATTTCTAAATCATGCGCCCTGAACAAAGCAGGCCCTTGGATTGTCACAAAATGTCATAGCAACTTAACATATGCAGTTTTGTTCTCCACAAACATCTGGAATGTCATTAAATTTTGCCATATACAGCGTATAGAATAACCTTTTCACACTTCTATCAACTGTCCTGTCTTGTTGTGAGTATATAAATGCTCATACTGCGAATTTGATTTTTTTCAGCCCAACAGTGCAAGTAGAAATCAGATACATGCCCCTTATCACTGTTCAGTGCATTATCAAAGTAGCAATAGGGATGGACAACCGACAAATAATATTGAACTCCAACAAAGCAAGTTATTTTTAAAAAAAGTCACCAATATAAAATCCGGACATAGTGAATATCTTTCTACTCATTCATTTAATGTTTCACCAATATTCAATATAATGGTGATAAGACAGGGAAAAGTTCCAATATCAAGCAGTTGCATGTTCCTTTCAGTATTACTATGAGAAAGCATTTTATATGGCTTTATTGAAAGACAGTAGCGTTTTTTTTTCAACAACATCACATTCGTCATTGCTCCTGCCCTCAATCTATTAAACACCATCGAAATTGGAAAATATATACAACACTGTACATTTGTGAATATACCCAAGATTGCACTTGAGAGTATTATAGTGAGGGAGATGATTATAGTATTTGTTTCTCGGTAGATAAGTCTTCTTTACTCGTACAACTGACTGCCTGAACCTTCCAAGGGTTGGATTCCTGGTTTTGCTATCCAGAACGATTTTTTTTATTGCACAATCCAAAGCATTGCACTTTGCATATGAAGGGAGATAATTAACACAGCAATTTCCCATTGCCCTGGACAAGAGGATCTTTCACACCTAAAAATTTATTTAAAAGGCAACCCTTTGACCATAGCCATAGGCTCTTTCCTAAATGATGTGCCCTGTACATAGCAGGACCTCTTGAATTGTCACAAAATATCATAGCAACTTAAAAATATGCAGTTTTGTTCTCCACAAACATTGGGAATCTCATTGAATTTTGCCATATATAGCAGGTACAGTAACCTTTGATGGCTCTAAAAAATTCAGAAGGAGGAATTTCCTTCAATTGCAGTCCTGAACATCATATAGTTTTTCATATACAATTTATTGGTTCAGTCAACTGAATTTTTTTTTTTTCAACTGTATCTGAAAGTCTAAGCCTTTAGAAGTTGTTGATAAAACCCCCCAAAATTATTTGCCCAGTGTCAATACCAATAAGTTCCAAAGGCAAAAATACATTCCTTTTCACACTTCTGTCAGCTGTCCTGTCTTGTTGTGAGTATATAAATGCTCTTACTGCAAATTTGATTTTTTTCAGCCTAACAGTGCAAGTAGAAATCAGATACATGCCCAGTATCACTGTCCAGTGCATTATCAAAGCAGCAATAGGGATGGACTACTCATTTAATGATTCACCAATACTCAATATAATGGTGAGAAGACAGTGAAAACTAAGTTTCCAATATCAAGCCAGTCGCATGTTCCTTTCTGTATTACTATGAGACAGCATTTCATATGGCTTTATTGAAAGACATTAGCGTGATGTGTTCGACAACATTAGATTCGTCATTGCCTCTGCCCTCAATCTAATAAACACCATCGACATTGGAAAATATATACTACACAGTACATCTGTGCATATACCCAAGATTGTACTTGAGAGTATTATAGTGAGGAAGATGATTGTAGTGTTTGTTTCTTGGGTGGGTAAGTCTTCTATACTCCTACAACTGACTGCCTAATCCGTCTGACTGCTGGAATTCTGCTTTTCCTATCCAGAAAAAGTTTTTTGGGTTTCACAATCCAAAGCATTGTGCTTTGCATATGAAGGGAGTTAATTAACACAGCTATTTCCCATTGCACTGGATAAGAGGATCTTTCAGACCTAAAAATTTATTTAAAAGGCAGCCCATTGCCCATAGCCACAGGCTCTTTCCTAAATGATGTGCCCTGAACAAAGCAGGTCCTTGAATTGTCACAAAATATCATAGCAACTTAAAAATATGTAGTTTTGTTCTCCACAAACATCAAGAATCTCATTGAATTTTGCCACATTCAGCACATGCAGTAACCTTCGATGGCCCTTAAAGATTCAGGAGGAATTTCCTCCATTTGCAGTCCTGAACACCATATATTTTTTCATATACCATTTTTTGGTTCAGTCAACATGGATTTTTTTGTCTGGACTGTATCTGAAGGTCTAAGCCTGATGAAATTGTTGAAAAAAAAACTTGAAAAATTATTTGCCCATTTTTCAATACCAATAAGTTCCATAGGCAAATGTACGTTCCTTTTCACACTTCTGTCAACTGTTCTGTCTTGTTGTGAGTATATAAATGCTAGTCCTGTGAATTTGATTTTTTTCAGCCTAACAGTGCAAGTAGAAATCAGATACATGCCCAGTATCACTGTCCAGTGCATTATCAAAGCAGCAATAAGGATGGACTGCAGACAAATAATATTGAACTCCCACAAGGCAAGTTGTTTTAAAAACTGTCACCAATATTAAATCCAGACATAGTGAATATCTTTCTACTCATTCATTTAATGTTTCACCAATACTCAATATAATGGTGATAAGACAGGGAAAACTAAGTTTCCAATATCAAGCAGTTGCATGTTCCTTTCAGTATTACTATGAGAAAGCATTTTATATGGCTTTATTGAAAGACAGTAGCGTTTTTTTTTTCAACAGCATCACATTCGTCATTGCTGCTGCCCTCAATCTATTAAACACCATCGAAATTGGTAAATATATACAACACTGTACATTTGTGAATATACCCAAGATTGCACTTGAGAGTATTATAGTGAGGGAGACGATTGTAGTGTTTGTTTCTCGGTGGATAAGTCTTCTTTACTCGTACAACTGACTGCCTAATCCTTCCGAGGGTTGGAATCCTGGTTTTGCTATCCAGAACGATTTTTTTGATTGCACAATCCAAATCTTTGCACCTTGCATATGAAGGGAGATAATTAACACAGCAATTTCCCATTGCATTGGACAAGAGGATCTTTCTCACCTAAAAATTTATTTAAAAGGCAACCCTTTGACCATAGCCACAGGCTATTTCCTAAATGATGTGCCCTGTACATAACAGGCCCTCTTGAATTGTCACAAAATATCATAGCAACTTAAAAATATGCAGTTTTGTTCTCCACAAACATTGGGAATCTCATTGAATTTTGCCATATACAGCACATACAGTAACCTTTGATGGCTCTAAAAAATTCAGAAGGGGGAATTTCCTTCAATTGCAGTCCTGAACATCATATAATTTTTCATATACAATTTATTGGTTCAGTTGGCTGAAAACATTTTTTTTTTTTCGATTGTAGCTAAAAGACGAAGCTTTAAGAAATTGTTGATAAAAACCCCCAAAATTATTTGCCCATTTTTCAATACCAATAAGTTCCAAAGGCAAAAATACATTCCTTTTCACACTTCTGTCAGCTGTCCTGTCTTGTTGTGAGTATATAAATGCTCTTACTGCAAATTTGATTTTTTTCAGCCTAACAGTGCAAATAGAAATCAGATACATGCCCAGTATCACTGTCCAGTGCATTATCAAAGCAGCAATAGGGATGGACTACTCATTTAATGATTCACCAATACTCAATATAATGGTGAGAAGACAGTGAAAACTAAGTTTCCAATATAAAGCCAGTCGCATGTTCCTTTCAGTATTACTATGAGACAGCTTTTTATATAGCTTTATTGAAAGACATTAGCGTGATGTGTTCGACAACATTAGATTCGTCATTGCCTCTGCCCTCAATCTAATAAACACCATCGACATTGGAAAATATATACTACACAGTACATCTGTGAATATACCCAAGATTGTACTTGAGAGTATTATAGTGAGGAAGATGATTGTAGTGTTTGTTTCTTGGGTGGGTAAGTCTTCTATACTCCTACAACTGACTGCTTAATCCGTCCGACTGCTGGAATTCTGCTTTTCCTATCCAGAAAAAGTTTTTTGGGTTTCACAATCCAAAGCATTGTGCTTTGCATATGAAGGGAGATAATTAACACAGCTATTTCCCATTGCACTGGATAAGAGGATCTTTCAGACCTGAAAATTTATTTAAAAGGCAGCCTATTGCCCATAGCCACAGGCTCTTTCCTAAATGATGTGCCCTGAACAAAGCAGGTCCTTGAATTGTCACAAAATATCATAGCAACTTAAAAATATGTAGTTTTGTTCTCCACAAACATCAAGAATCTCATTGAATTTTGCCACATTCAGCACATGCAGTAACCTTCGATGGCCCTTAAAGATTCAGGAGGAATTTCCTCCATTTGCAGTCCTGAACACCATATATTTTTTCATATACCATTTTTTGGTTCAGTCAACATGGATTTTTTTTTTCTGGACTGTATCTGAAGGTCTGAGCCTGATGAAATTGTTGAAAAAAAACCCTAAAAAATTATTTGCCTATTTTTCAATACCAATAAGTTCCATAGTCAAATGTACGTTCCTTTTCACACTTCTGTCAACTGTTCTGTCTTGTTGTGAGTATATAAATGCTCATCCTACGAATTTGATTTTTTTCAGCCTAACAGTGCAAGTAGAAATCAGATACATGCCCAGTATCACTGTCCAGTGCATTATCAAAGCAGCAATAGGGATGGACTGCAGACAAATAATATTGAACTCCCACAAGGCAAGTTGTTTTAAAAAATGTCACCAATATTAAATCCAGACATAGTGAATATCTTTCTACTCATTCATTTAATGTTTCACCAATACTCAATATAATGGTGATAAGACAGGGAAAACTAAGTTTCCAATATGAAGCCAGTCGCATGTTCCTTTCAGTTTTACTATGAGAAAGCATTTTATATGGCTTTATTAAAAGATAGTAGCGTGGTGTGTTCAACAACATCACATACGTCATTGCCCCTGCCCTCAATCTCTTAAACACCATCGACATTGGAAAATATATACAACACTGTACATTTGTGAATATGCCCTAGATTGCACTTGAGAGTATTATAGTGAGGGAGACGATTATAGTATTTGTTTCTCGGGTGGATAAGTCTTCTTTACTAGTACAACTGACTGCCTAATCTGTCCGAGGGCTGGATTCCTGGTTTTGATATCCAGAATAATTTTTTGCTTTCACAATCCAAATCATTGCACATTGCATATGAAGGGAGATAATTAACACAGCAATTTCTAAATCATGTGCCCTGAACAAAGCAGGCCCTTGGATTGTCACAAAATGTCATAGCAACTTAAAATATGCAGTTTTGTTCTCCACAAACATCTGGAATGTCATTAAATTTTGCCATATACAGCGTATAGAGTAACCTTTTCACACTTCTATCAACTGTCCTGTCTTGTTGTGAGTATATAAATGCTCATACTGAGAATTTGATTTTTTTCAGCCCAACAGTGCAAGTAGAAATCAGATACATGCCCCTTATCACTGTTCAGTTCATTATCAAAGTAGCAATAGGGATGGACAACAGACAAATTATATTGAACTCCAACAAAGCAAGTTGTTTTTAAAAAAAGTCACCAATATAAAATCCGGACATAGTGAATATCTTTCTACTCATTCATTTAATGTTTCACCAATATTCAATATAATGGTGATAAGACAGGGAAAAGTAAGTTTCCAATATCAAGCAGTCGCATGTTCCTTTCAGTATTACTATGAGAAAGCATTTTATATGGCTTTATTGAAAGACAGTAGCGTTTTTTTTTCAACAACATCACATTCGTCATTGCTCCTGCCCTCAATCTATTAAACACCATCGAAATTGGAAAATATATACAACACTGTACATTTGTGAATATACCCAAGATTGCACTTGAGAGTATTATAGTGAGGTAGATGATTATAGTATTTGTTTCTCGGTGGATAAGTCTTCTTTACTCGTACAACTGACTGCCTGAACCTTCCAAGGGTTGGATTCCTGGTTTTGCTATCCAGAATGATTTTTTTTATTGCACAATCCAAAGCATTGCACTTTGCATATGAAGGGAGATAATTAACACAGCAATTTCCCATTGCACTGGACAAGAGGATCTTTCACACCTAAAAATTTATTTAAAAGGCAACCCTTTGACCATAGCCATAGGCTCTTTCCTAAATGATGTGCCCTGTACATAGCAGGACCTCTTGAATTGTCACAAAATATCATAGCAACTTAAAAATATGCAGTTTTGTTCTCCACAAACATTGGGAATCTCATTGAATTTTGCCATATATAGCAGATACAGTAACCTTTGATGGCTCTAAAAAATTCAGAAGGAGGAATTTCCTTCAATTGCAGTCCTGAACATCATATAGTTTTTCATATACAATTTATTGGTTCAGTCAACTGAATTTTTTTTTTTTCAACTGTATTTGAAAGTCTAAGCCTTTAGAAGTTGTTGATAAAACCCCCCAAAATTATTTGCCCAGTGTCAATACCAATAAGTTCCAAAGGCAAAAATACATTCCTTTTCACACTTCTGTCAGCTGTCCTGTCTTGTTGTGAGTATATAAATGTTCTTACTGCAAATTTGATTTTTTTCAGCCTAACAGTGCAAGTAGAAATCAGATACATGCCCAGTATCACTGTCCAGTGCATTATCAAAGCAGCAATAGGGATGGACTACTCATTCATTTAATTTTTCACCAATACTCCATATAATGGTGAGAAGACAGTGAAAACTAAGTTTCCAATATCAAGCCAGTCGCATGTTCCTTTCAGTATTACTATGAGACAGCATTTTATATGGCTTTATTGAAAGACATTAGCGTGATGTGTTCGACAACATTAGATTCGTCATTGCCTCTGCCCTCAATCTAATAAACACCATCGACATTGGAAAATATATACTACACAGTACATCTGTGCATATACCCAAGATTGTACTTGAGAGTATTATAGTGAGGAAGATGATTGTAGTGTTTGTTTCTTGGGTGGGTAAGTCTTCTATACTCCTACAACTGACTGCCTAATCCGTCTGACTGCTGGAATTCTGCTTTTCCTATCCAGAAAAAGTTTTTGGGGTTTCACAATCCAAAGCATTGTGCTTTGCATATGAAGGGAGTTAATTAACACAGCTATTTCCCATTGCACTGGATAAGAGGATCTTTCAGACCTAAAAATTTATTTAAAAGGCAGCCCATTGCCCATAGCCACAGGCTCTTTCCTAAATGATGTGCCTGAACAAAGCAGGTCCTTGAATTGTCACAAAATATCATAGCAACTTAAAAATATGTAGTTTTGTTCTTCACAAACATCAAGAATCTCATTGAATTTTGCCACATTCAGCACATGCAGTAACCTTCGATGGCCCTTAAAGATTCAGCAGGAATTTCCTCCATTTGCAGTCCTGAACACCATATATTTTTTCATATACCATTTTTTGGTTCAGTCAACATGGATTTTTTTGTCTGGACTGTATCTGAAGGTCTAAGCCTGATGAAATTGTTGAAAAAAACCTTAAAAAATTATTTGCCCATTTTTCAATACCAGTAAGTTCCATAGGCAAATGTACGTTCCTTTTCACACTTCTGTCAACTGTTCTGTCTTGTTGTGAGTATATAAATGCTAATCCTGTGAATTTGATTTTTTTCAGCCTAACAGTGCAAGTAGAAATCAGATACATGCCCAGTATCACTGTCCAGTGCATTATCAAAGCAGCAATAAGGATGGACTGCAGACAAATAATATTGAACTCCCACAAGGCAAGTTGTTTTAAAAACTGTCACCAATATTAAATCCAGACATAGTGAATATCTTTCTACTCATTCATTTAATGTTTCACCAATACTCAATATAATGGTGATAAGACAGGGAAAACTAAGTTTCCAGTATGAAGCAGTCGCATGTTCCTTTCAGTTTTACTATGAGAAAGCATTTTATATGGCTTTATTAAAAGATAGTAGCGTGGTGTGTTCAACAACATCACATACGTCATTGCCCCTGCCCTCAATCTCTTAAACACCATCGACATTGGAAAATATATACAACACTGTACATTTGTGAATATGCCCTAGATTGCACTTGAGAGTATTATAGTGAGGGAGACGATTATAGTATTTGTTTCTCGGGTGGATAAGTCTTCTTTACTAGTACAACTGACTGCCTAATCCATCCGAGGGCTGGATTCCTGGTTTTGATATCCAGAATAATTTTTTGCTTTCACAATCCAAATCATTGCACATTGCATATGAAGGGAGATAATTAACACAGCAATTTCCCATTGCACTGGATAAGAGAATTTTTCAGACCTAAAATAAAAATTTGTTTAAAAGGCCACCCATTGCCCATAGCCACAGGCTCTTTCCTAAATCATGTTCCCTGAACAATGCAGGCCCTTGGATTGTCACAAAATGTCATAGCAACTTAAAAATATGCAGTTTTGTTCTCCACAAACATCTGGAATGTCATTAAATTTTGCCATATACAGCGCATACAGTAACCTTTTCACACTTCTATCAACTGTCCTGTCTTGTTGTGAGTATATAAATGCTCATACTGCGAATTTGATTTTTTTCAGCCTAACAGTGCAAGTAGAAATCAGATACATGCCCCTTATCACTGTTCAGTGCATTATCAAAGTAGCAATAGGGATGGACAACCGACAAATAATATTGAACTCCAACAAAGCAAGTTGTTTTTAAAAAAAGTCACCAATATAAAATCCGGACATAGTGAATATCTTTCTACTCATTCATTTAATGTTTCACCAATATTCAATATAATGGTGATAAGACAGGGAAAACTAAGTTTCCAATATCAAGCAGTCGCATGTTCCTTTCAGTATTACTATGAGAAAGCATTTTATATGGCTTTATTGAAAGACAGTAGCGTTTTTTTTTTTCAACAGCATCACATTCGTCATTGCTCCTGCCCTCAATCTATTAAACACCATCGAAATTGGTAAATATATACAACACTGTACATTTGTGAATATACCCAAGATTGCACTTGAGAATATTATAGTGAGGGAGACTATTGTAGTGTTTGTTTCTCGGTGGATAAGTCTTCTTTACTCGTACCACTGACTGCCTAATCCTTCCGAGGGTTGGAATCCTGGTTTTGCTATCCAGAACGATTTTTTTGATTGCACAATCCACATCTTTGCACCTTGCATATGAAGGGAGATAATTAACACAGCAATTTCCCATTGCATTGGACAAGAGGATCTTTTACACCTAAAAATTTATTTAAAAGGCAACCCTTTGACCATAGCCACAGGCTATTTCCTAAATGATGTGCCCTGTACATAACAGGCCCTCTTGAATTGTCACAAAATATCATAGCAACTTAAAAATATGCAGTTTTGTTCTCCACAAACATTGGGAATCTCATTGAATTTTGCCATATACAGCACATACAGTAACCTTTGATGGCTCTAAAAAATTCAGAAGGAGGAATTTCCTTCAATTGCAGTCCTGAACATCATATAATTTTTCATATACAATTTATTGGTTCAGTTGGCTAAAAACATTTTTTTTTTTCGATTGTAGCTAAAAGACGAAGCTTTAAGAAATTGTTGATAAAAAACCCCAAAATTATTTGCCCATTTTTCAATACCAATAAGTTCCAAAGGCAAAATAACATTCCTTTTCACACTTCTGTCAGCTGTCCTGTCTTGTTGTGAGTATATAAATGCTCTTACTGCAAATTTGATTTTTTTCAGCCTAACAGTGCAAATAGAAATCAGATACATGCCCAGTATCACTGTCCAGTGCATTATCAAAGCAGCAATAGGGATGGACTACTCATTTAATGATTCACCAATACACAATATAATGGTGAGAAGACAGTGAAAACTAAGTTTCTAATATCAAGCCAGTCGCATGTTCCTTTCAGTATTACTATGAGACAGCATTTTATATGGCTTTATTGAAAGACATTAGCGTGATGTGTTCGACAACATTAGATTCGTCATTGCCTCTGCCCTCAATCTAATAAACACCATCGACATTGGAAAATATATACTACACAGTACATCTGTGAATATACCCAAGATTGTACTTGAGAGTATTATAGTGAGGAAGATGATTGTAGTGTTTGTTTCTTGGGTGGGTAAGTCTTCTATACTCCTACAACTGACTGCTTAATCCGTCCGACTGCTGGAATTCTGCTTTTCCTATCCAGAAAAAGTTTTTTGGGTTTCACAATCCAAAGCATTGTGCTTTGCATATGAAGGGAGATAATTAACACAGCTATTTCCCATTGCACTGGATAAAAGGATCTTTCAGACCTAAAAAGTTATTTAAAAGGCAGCCCATTGCCGATAGCCACAGGCTCTTTCCTAAATGATGTGCCCTGAACAAAGCAGGTCCTTGAATTGTCACAAAATATCATAGCAACTTAAAAATATGTAGTTTTGTTCTGTTCTGTCTTGTTGTGAGTATATAAATGCTCATCGTGCGAATTTGATGTTTTTTCAGCCTAACAGTGCAAGTAGAAATCAGATACATGCCCAGTATCACCGTCCAGTGCATTATCAAAGCAGCAATAGGGATGGACTGCCTAATCCGTCCGAGGGCTGGATTCCTGGTTTTGATATCCAGAATAATTTTTTGCTTTCACAATCCAAATCATTGCACATTGCATATGAAGGGAGATAATTAACACAGCAATTTCTAAATCATGCGCCCTGAACAAAGCAGGCCCTTGGATTGTCACAAAATGTCATAGCAACTTAACATATGCAGTTTTGTTCTCCACAAACATCTGGAATGTCATTAAATTTTGCCATATACAGCGTATAGAGTAACCTTTTCACACTTCTATCAACTGTCCTGTCTTGTTGTGAGTATATAAATGCTCATACTGCGAATTTGATTTTTTTCAGCCCAACAGTGCAAGTAGAAATCAGATACATGCCCCTTATCACTGTTCAGTGCATTATCAAAGTAGCAATAGGGATGGACAACCGACAAATAATATTGAACTCCAACAAAGCAAGTTATTTTTAAAAAAAGTCACCAATATAAAATCCGGACATAGTGAATATCTTTCTACTCATTCATTTAATGTTTCACCAATATTCAATATAATGGTGATAAGACAGGGAAAAGTTCCAATATCAAGCAGTCGCATGTTCCTTTCAGTATTACTATGAGAAAGCATTTTATATGGCTTTATTGAAAGACAGTAGCGTTTTTTTTTCAACAACATCACATTCGTCATTGCTCCTGCCCTCAATCTATTAAACACCATCGAAATTGGAAAATATATACAACACTGTACATTTGTGAATATACCCAAGATTGCACTTGAGAGTATTATAGTGAGGGAGATGATTATAGTATTTGTTTCTCGGTAGATAAGTCTTCTTTACTCGTACAACTGACTGCCTGAACCTTCCAAGGGTTGAATTCCTGGTTTTGCTATCCAGAACGATTTTTTTTATTGCACAATCCAAAGCATTGCACTTTGCACATGAAGGGAGATAATTAACACAGCAATTTCCCATTGCCCTGGACAAGAGGATCTTTCACACCTAAAAATTTATTTAAAAGGCAACCCTTTGACCATAGCCATAGGCTCTTTCCTAAATGATGTGCCCTGTACATAGCAGGACCTCTTGAATTGTCACAAAATATCATAGCAACTTAAAAATATGCAGTTTTGTTCTCCACAAACATTGGGAATCTCATTGAATTTTGCCATATACAGCACATACAGTAACCTTTGATGGCTCTAAAAAATTCAGAAGGAGGAATTTCCTTCAATTGCAGTCCTGAACATCATATAGTTTTTCATATACAATTTATTGGTTCAGTCAACTGAATTTTTTTTTTTTCAACTGTATCTGAAAGTCTAAGCCTTAAGAAGTTGTTGATAAAACCCCCCAAAATTATTTGCCCAGTGTCAATACCAATAAGTTCCAAAGGCAAAAATACATTCCTTTTCACACTTCTGTCAGCTGTCCTGTCTTGTTGTGAGTATATAAATGCTCTTACTGCAAATTTGATTTTTTTCAGCCTAACAGTGCAAATAGAAATCAGATACATGCCCAGTATCACTGTCCAGTGCATTATCAAAGCAGCAATAGGGATGGACTACTCATTTAATGATTTACCAATACTCAATATAATGGTGAGAAGACAGTGAAAACTAAGTTTCCAATATCAAGCCAGTCGCATGTTCCTTTCTGTATTACTATGAGACAGCATTTCATATGGCTTTATTGAAAGACATTAGCGTGATGTGTTCGACAACATTAGATTCGTCATTGCCTCTGCCCTCAATCTACTAAACATCATCGACATTGGAAAATATATACTACACAGTACATCTGTGCATATACCCAAGATTGTACTTGAGAGTATTATAGTGAGGAAGATGATTGTAGTGTTTGTTTCTTGGGTGGGTAAGTCTTCTATACTCCTACAACTGACTGCCTAATCCGTCTGACTGCTGGAATTCTGCTTTTCCTATCCAGAAAAAGTTTTTTGGGTTTCACAATCCAAAGCATTGTGCTTTGCATATGAAGGGAGTTAATTAACACAGCTATTTCCCATTGCACTGGATAAGAGGATCTTTCAGACCTAAAAATTTATTTAAAAGGCAGCCCATTGCCCATAGCCACAGGCTCTTTCCTAAATGATGTGCCCTGAACAAAGCAGGTCCTTGAATTGTCACAAAATATCATAGCAACTTAAAAATATGTAGTTTTGTTCTCCACAAACATCAAGAATCTCATTGAATTTTGCCACATTCAGCACATGCAGTAACCTTCGATGGCCCTTAAAGATTCAGGAGGAATTTCCTCCATTTGCAGTCCCGAACACCATATATTTTTTCATATACCATTTTTTGGTTCAGTCAACATGGATTTTTTTGTCTGGACTGTATCTGAAGGTCTAAGCCTGATGAAATTGTTGAAAAAAAAACTTGAAAAATTATTTGCCCATTTTTCAATACCAATAAGTTCCATAGGCAAATGTACGTTCCTTTTCACACTTCTGTCAACTGTTCTGTCTTGTTGTGAGTATATAAATGCTAGTCCTGTGAATTTGATTTTTTTCAGCCTAACAGTGCAAGTAGAAATCAGATACATGCCCAGTATCACTGTCCAGTGCATTATCAAAGCAGCAATAAGGATGGACTGCAGACAAATAATATTGAACTCCCACAAGGCAAGTTGTTTTAAAAACTGTCACCAATATTAAATCCAGACATAGTGAATATCTTTCTACTCATTCATTTAATGTTTCACCAATACTCAATATAATGGTGATAAGACAGGGAAAACTAAGTTTCCAATATCAAGCAGTTGCATGTTCCTTTCAGTATTACTATGAGAAAGCATTTTATATGGCTTTATTGAAAGACAGTAGCGTTTTTTTTTTCAACAGCATCACATTCGTCATTGCTGCGGCCCTCAATCTATTAAACACCATCGAAATTGGTAAATATATACAACACTGTACATTTGTGAATATACCCAAGATTGCACTTGAGAGTATTATAGTGAGGGAGACGATTGTAGTGTTTGTTTCTCGGTGGATAAGTCTTCTTTACTCGTACAACTGACTGCCTAATCCTTCCGAGGGTTGGAATCCTGGTTTTGCTATCCAGAACGATTTTTTTGATTGCACAATCCAAATCTTTGCACCTTGCATATGAAGGGAGATAATTAACACAGCAATTTCCCATTGCATTGGACAAGAGGATCTTTCTCACCTAAAAATTTATTTAAAAGGCAACCCTTTGACCATAGCCACAGGCTATTTCCTAAATGATGTGCCCTGTACATAACAGGCCCTCTTGAATTGTCACAAAATATCATAGCAACTTAAAAATATGCAGTTTTGTTCTCCACAAACATTGGGAATCTCATTGAATTTTGCCATATACAGCACATACAGTAACCTTTGATGGCTCTAAAAAATTCAGAAGGGGGAATTTCCTTCAATTGCAGTCCTGAACATCATATAATTTTTCATATACAATTTATTGGTTCAGTTGGCTGAAAACATTTTTTTTTTTTCGATTGTAGCTAAAAGACGAAGCTTTAAGAAATTGTTGATAAAAACCCCCAAAATTATTTGCCCATTTTTCAATACCAATAAGTTCCAAAGGCAAAAATACATTCCTTTTCACACTTCTGTCAGCTGTCCTGTCTTGTTGTGAGTATATAAATGCTCTTACTGCAAATTTGATTTTTTTCAGCCTAACAGTGCAAATAGAAATCAGATACATGCCCAGTATCACTGTCCAGTGCATTATCAAAGCAGCAGTAGGGATGGACTACTCATTTAATGATTCACCAATACTCAATATAATGGTGAGAAGACAGTGAAAACTAAGTTTCCAATATAAAGCCAGTCGCATGTTCCTTTCAGTATTACTATGAGACAGCTTTTTATATAGCTTTATTGAAAGACATTAGCGTGATGTGTTCGACAACATTAGATTCGTCATTGCCTCTGCCCTCAATCTAATAAACACCATCGACATTGGAAAATATATACTACACAGTACATCTGTGAATATACCCAAGATTGTACTTGAGAGTATTATAGTGAGGAAGATGATTGTAGTGTTTGTTTCTTGGGTGGGTAAGTCTTCTATACTCCTACAACTGACTGCTTAATCCGTCCGACTGCTGGAATTCTGCTTTTCCTATCCAGAAAAAGTTTTTTGGGTTTCACAATCCAAAGCATTGTGCTTTGCATATGAAGGGAGATAATTAACACAGCTATTTCCCATTGCACTGGATAAGAGGATCTTTCAGACCTGAAAATTTATTTAAAAGGCAGCCCATTGCCCATAGCCACAGGCTCTTTCCTAAATGATGTGCCCTGAACAAAGCAGGTCCTTGAATTGTCACAAAATATCATAGCAACTTAAAAATATGTAGTTTTGTTCTCCACAAACATCAAGAATCTCATTGAATTTTGCCACATTCAGCACATGCAGTAACCTTCGATGGCCCTTAAAGATTCAGGAGGAATTTCCTCCATTTGCAGTCCTGAACACCATATATTTTTTCATATACCATTTTTTGGTTCAGTCAACATGGATTTTTTTTTTCTGGACTGTATCTGAAGGTCTGAGCCTGATGAAATTGTTGAAAAAAAACCCTACAAAATTATTTGCCTATTTTTCAATACCAATAAGTTCCATAGTCAAATGTACGTTCCTTTTCACACTTCTTTCAACTGTTCTGTCTTGTTGTGAGTATATAAATGCTCATCCTACGAATTTGATTTTTTTCAGCCTAACAGTGCAAGTAGAAATCAGATACATGCCCAGTATCACTGTCCAGTGCATTATCAAAGCAGCAATAGGGATGGACTGCAGACAAATAATATTGAACTCCCACAAGGCAAGTTGTTTTAAAAAATGTCACCAATATTAAATCCAGACATAGTGAATATCTTTCTACTCATTCATTTAATGTTTCACCAATACTCAATATAATGGTGATAAGACAGGGAAAACTAAGTTTCCAATATGAAGCCAGTCGCATGTTCCTTTCAGTTTTACTATGAGAAAGCATTTTATATGGCTTTATTAAAAGATAGTAGCGTGGTGTGTTCAACAACATCACATACGTCATTGCCCCTGCCCTCAATCTCTTAAACACCATCGACATTGGAAAATATATACAACACTGTACATTTGTGAATATGCCCTAGATTGCACTTGAGAGTATTATAGTGAGGGAGACGATTATAGTATTTGTTTCTCGGGTGGATAAGTCTTCTTTACTAGTACAACTGACTGCCTAATCTGTCCGAGGGCTGGATTCCTGGTTTTGATATCCAGAATAATTTTTTGCTTTCACAATCCAAATCATTGCACATTGCATATGAAGGGAGATAATTAACACAGCAATTTCTAAATCATGTGCCCTGAACAAAGCAGGCCCTTGGATTGTCACAAAATGTCATAGCAACTTAAAATATGCAGTTTTGTTCTCCACAAACATCTGGAATGTCATTAAATTTTGCCATATACAGCGTATAGAGTAACCTTTTCACACTTCTATCAACTGTCCTGTCTTGTTGTGAGTATATAAATGCTCATACTGAGAATTTGATTTTTTTCAGCCCAACAGTGCAAGTAGAAATCAGATACATGCCCCTTATCACTGTTCAGTTCATTATCAAAGTAGCAATAGGGATGGACAACAGACAAATTATATTGAACTCCAACAAAGCAAGTTGTTTTTAAAAAAAGTCACCAATATAAAATCCGGACATAGTGAATATCTTTCTACTCATTCATTTAATGTTTCACCAATATTCAATATAATGGTGATAAGACAGGGAAAAGTAAGTTTCCAATATCAAGCAGTCGCATGTTCCTTTCAGTATTACTATGAGAAAGCATTTTATATGGCTTTATTGAAAGACAGTAGCGTTTTTTTTTCAACAACATCACATTCGTCATTGCTCCTGCCCTCAATCTATTAAACACCATCGAAATTGGAAAATATATACAACACTGTACATTTGTGAATATACCCAAGATTGCACTTGAGAGTATTATAGTGAGGGAGATGATTATAGTATTTGTTTCTCGGTGGATAAGTCTTCTTTACTCGTACAACTGACTGCCTGAACCTTCCAAGGGTTGGATTCCTGGTTTTGCTATCCAGAACGATTTTTTTTATTGCACAATCCAAAGCATTGCACTTTGCACATGAAGGGAGATAATTAACACAGCAATTTCCCATTGCACTGGACAAGAGGATCTTTCACACCTAAAAATTTATTTAAAAGGCAACCCTTTGACCATAGCCATAGGCTCTTTCCTAAATGATGTGCCCTGTACATAGCAGGACCTCTTGAATTGTCACAAAATATCATAGCAACTTAAAAATATGCAGTTTTGTTCTCCACAAACATTGGGAATCTCATTGAATTTTGCCATATATAGCAGATACAGTAACCTTTGATGGCTCTAAAAAATTCAGAAGGAGGAATTTCCTTCAATTGCAGTCCTGAACATCATATAGTTTTTCATATACAATTTATTGGTTCAGTCAACTGAATTTTTTTTTTTTCAACTGTATCTGAAAGTCTAAGCCTTTAGAAGTTGTTGATAAAACCCCCCAAAATTATTTGCCCAGTGTCAATACCAATAAGTTCCAAAGGCAAAAATACATTCCTTTTCACACTTCTGTCAGCTGTCCTGTCTTGTTGTGAGTATATAAATGCTCTTACTGCAAATTTGATTTTTTTCAGCCTAACAGTGCAAATAGAAATCAGATACACGCCCAGTATCACTGTCCAGTGCATTATCAAAGCAGCAATAGGGATGGACTACTCATTTAATGATTCACCAATACTCAATATAATGGTGAGAAGACAGTGAAAACTAAGTTTCCAATATAAAGCCAGTCGCATGTTCCTTTCAGTATTACTATGAGACAGCTTTTTATATAGCTTTATTGAAAGACATTAGCGTGATGTGTTCGACAACATTAGATTCGTCATTGCCTCTGCCCTCAATCTAATAAACACCATCGACATTGGAAAATATATACTACACAGTACATCTGTGAATATACCCAAGATTGTACTTGAGAGTATTATAGTGAGGAAGATGATTGTAGTGTTTGTTTCTTGGGTGGGTAAGTCTTCTATACTCCTACAACTGACTGCTTAATCCGTCCGACTGCTGGAATTCTGCTTTTCCTATCCAGAAAAAGTTTTTTGGGTTTCACAATCCAAAGCATTGTGCTTTGCATATGAAGGGAGATAATTAACACAGCTATTTCCCATTGCACTGGATAAGAGGATCCTTCAGACCTAAAAATTTATTTAAAAGGCAGCCCATTGCCGATAGCCACAGGCTCTTTCCTAAATGATGTGCCCTGAACAAAGCAGGTCCTTGAATTGTCACAAAATATCATAGCAACTTAAAAATATGTAGTTTTGTTCTCCACAAACATCAAGAATCTCATTGAATTTTGCCACATTCAGCACATGCAGTAACCTTCGATGGCCCTTAAAGATTCAGGAGGAATTTCCTCCATTTGCAGTCCTGAACACCATATATTTTTTCATATACCATTTTTTGGTTCAGTCAACATGGATTTTTTTGTCTGGACTGTATCTGAAGGTCTAAGCCTGATGAAATTGTTGAAAAAAAAACCTTAAAAAATTATTTGCACATTTTTCAATACCAATAAGTTCCATAGGCAAATGTACGTTCCTTTTCACACTTCTGTCAACTGTTCTGTTTTGTTGTGAGTATATAAATGCTCATCCTGCGAATTTGATTTTTTTTCAGCCTAACAGTGCAAGTAGAAATCAGATACATGCCCAGTATCACCGTCCAGTGCATTATCAAAGCAGCAATAGGGATGGACTGCAGACAAATAATATTGAACTCCCAGAAGGCAAGTTGTTTTAAAAAATGTCACCAATATTAAATCCAGACATAGTGAATATCTTTCTTCTCATTCATTTAATGTTTCACCAATACTCAATATAATGGTGATAAGACAGGGAAAACTAAGTTTCCAATATGAAGCCAGTCGCATGTTCCTTTCAGTTTTACTATGAGAAAGCATTTTATATGGCTTTATTAAAAGATAGTAGCGTGGTGTGTTCAACAACATCACATACGTCATTGCCCCTGCCCTCAATCTCTTAAACACCATCGACATTGGAAAATATATACAACACTGTACATTTGTAAATATGCCCTAGATTGCACTTGAGAGTATTATAGTGAGGGAGACGATTATAGTATTTGTTTCTCGGGTGGATAAGTCTTCTTTACTAGTACAACTGACTGCCTAATCCGTCCGAGGGCTGGATTCCTGGTTTTGATATCCAGAATAATTTTTTGCTTTCACAATCCAAATCATTGCACATTGCATATGAAGGGAGATAATTAACACAGCAATTTCTAAATCATGTGCCCTGAACAAAGCAGGCCCTTGGATTGTCACAAAATGTCATAGCAACTTAAAATATGCAGTTTTGTTCTCCACAAACATCTGGAATGTCATTAAATTTTGCCATATACAGTGTATACAGTAGCCTTTTCACACTTCTATCAACTGTCCTGTCTTGTTGTGAGTATATAAATGCTCATACTGCGAATTTGATTTTTTTCAGCCCAACAGTGCAAGTAGAAATCAGATACATGCCCCTTATCACTGTTCAGTGCATTATCAAAGTAGCAATAGGGATGGACAACAGACAAATTATATTGAACTCCAACAAAGCAAGTTGTTTTTAAAAAAAGTCACCAATATAAAATCCGGACATAGTGAATATCTTTCTACTCATTCATTTAATGTTTCACCAATATTCAATATAATGGTGATAAGACAGGGAAAAGTAAGTTTCCAATATCAAGCAGTCGCATGTTCCTTTCAGTATTACTATGAGAAAGCATTTTATATGGCTTTATTGAAAGACAGTAGCGTTTTTTTTTCAACAACATCACATTCGTCATTGCTCCTGCCCTCAATCTATTAAACACCATCGAAATTGGAAAATATATACAACACTGTACATTTGTGAATATACCCAAGATTGCACTTGAGAGTATTATAGTGAGGGAGATGATTATAGTATTTGTTTCTCGGTGGATAAGTCTTCTTTACTCGTACAACTGACTGCCTGATCCTTCCAAGGGTTGGAATCCTGGTTTTGCTATCCAGAACGATTTTTTTGATTGCACAATCCAAAGCATTGCACTTTGCATATGAAGGGAGATAATTAACACAGCAATTTCCCATTGCACTGAACAAGAGGATCTTTCACACCTAAAAATTTATTTAAAAGGCAACCCTTTGACCATAGCCATAGGCTCTTTCCTAAATGATGTGCCCTGTACATAGCAGGACCTCTTGAATTGTCACAAAATATCATAGCAACTTAAAAATATGTAGTTTTGTTCTCCACAAACATCAGGAATCTCATTGAATTTTGCCATATATAGCAGATACAGTAACCTTTGATGGCTCTAAAAAAATCAGAAGGAGGAATTTCCTTCAATTGCAGTCCTGAACATCATATAGTTTTTCATATACAATTTATTGGTTCAGTCAACTGAATTTTTTTTTTTTTGACTGTATCTGAAAGTCTAAGCCTTTAGAAGTTGTTGATAAAAACCCCTAAAATTATTTGCCCAATGTCAATACCAATAAGTTCCAAAGGCAAAAATACATTCCTTTTCACACTTCTGTCAGCTGTCCTGTCTTGTTGTGAGTATATAAATGCTCTTACTGCAAATTTGATTTTTTTCAGCCTAACAGTGCAAATAGAAATCAGATACATGCCCAGTATCACTGTCCAGTGCATTATCAAAGCAGCAATAGGGATGGACTACTCATTTAATGATTCACCAATACTCAATATAATGGTGAGAAGACAGTGAAAACTAAGTTTCCAATATAAAGCCAGTCGCATGTTCCTTTCAGTATTACTATGAGACAGCTTTTTATATAGCTTTATTGAAAGACATTAGCGTGATGTGTTCGACAACATTAGATTCGTCATTGCCTCTGCCCTCAATCTAATAAACACCATCGACATTGGAAAATATATACTACACAGTACATCTGTGAATATACCCAAGATTGTACTTGAGAGTATTATAGTGAGGAAGATGATTGTAGTGTTTGTTTCTTGTGTGGGTAAGTCTTCTATACTCCTACAACTGACTGCTTAATCCGTCCGACTGCTGGAATTCTGCTTTTCCTATCCAGGAAAAGTTTTTTGGGTTTCACAATCCAAAGCATTGTGCTTTGCATATGAAGGGAGATAATTAACACAGCTATTTCCCATTGCACTGGATAAGAGGATCCTTCAGACCTAAAAATTTATTTAAAAGGCAGCCCATTGCCGATAGCCACAGGCTCTTTCCTAAATGATGTGCCCTGAACAAAGCAGGTCCTTGAATTGTCACAAAATATCATAGCAACTTAAAAATATGTAGTTTTGTTCTCCACAAACATCAAGAATCTCATTGAATTTTGCCACATTCAGCACATGCAGTAACCTTCGATGGCCCTTAAAGATTCAGGAGGAATTTCCTCCATTTGCAGTCCTGAACACCATATATTTTTTCATATACCATTTTTTGGTTCAGTCAACATGGATTTTTTTGTCTGGACTGTATCTGAAGGTCTAAGCCTGATGAAATTGTTGAAAAAAAAACCTTAAAAAATTATTTGCACATTTTTCAATACCAATAAGTTCCATAGGCAAATGTACGTTCCTTTTCACACTTCTGTCAACTGTTCTGTTTTGTTGTGAGTATATAAATGCTCATCCTGCGAATTTGATTTTTTTTCAGCCTAACAGTGCAAGTAGAAATCAGATACATGCCCAGTATCACCGTCCAGTGCATTATCAAAGCAGCAATAGGGATGGACTGCAGACAAATAATATTGAACTCCCACAAGGCAAGTTGTTTTAAAAAATGTCACCAATATTAAATCCAGACATAGTGAATATCTTTCTTCTCATTCATTTAATGTTTCACCAATACTCAATATAATGGTGATAAGACAGGGAAAACTAAGTTTCCAATATGAAGCCAGTCGCATGTTCCTTTCAGTTTTACTATGAGAAAGCATTTTATATGGCTTTATTAAAAGATAGTAGCGTGGTGTGTTCAACAACATCACATACGTCATTGCCCCTGCCCTCAATCTCTTAAACACCATCGACATTGGAAAATATATACAACACTGTACATTTGTAAATATGCCCTAGATTGCACTTGAGAGTATTATAGTGAGGGAGACGATTATAGTATTTGTTTCTCGGGTGGATAAGTCTTCTTTACTAGTACAACTGACTGCCTAATCCGTCCGAGGGCTGGATTCCTGGTTTTGATATCCAGAATAATTTTTTGCTTTCACAATCCAAATCATTGCACATTGCATATGAAGGGAGATAATTAACACAGCAATTTCTAAATCATGTGCCCTGAACAAAGCAGGCCCTTGGATTGTCACAAAATGTCATAGCAACTTAAAATATGCAGTTTTGTTCTCCACAAACATCTGGAATGTCATTAAATTTTGCCATATACAGTGTATACAGTAGCCTTTTCACACTTCAATCAACTGTCCTGTCTTGTTGTGAGTATATAAATGCTCATACTGCGAATTTGATTTTTTTCAGCCCAACAGTGCAAGTAGAAATCAGATACATGCCCCTTATCACTGTTCAGTGCATTATCAAAGTAGCAATAGGGATGGACAACAGACAAATTATATTGAACACCAACAAAGCAAGTTGTTTTTAAAAAAAGTCACCAATATAAAATCCGGACATAGTGAATATCTTTCTACTCATTCATTTAATGTTTCACCAATATTCAATATAATGGTGATAAGACAGGGAAAACTAAGTTTCCAATATCAAGCAGTCGCATGTTCCTTTCAGTATTACTATGAGAAAGCATTTTATATGGCTTTATTGAAAGACAGTAGCGTTTTTTTTTCAACAACATCACATTCGTCATTGCTCCTGCCTTCAATCTATTAAACACCATCGAAATTGGAAAATATATACAACACTGTACATTTGTGAATATACCCAAGATTGCACTTGAGAGTATTATAGTGAGGGAGATGATTATAGTATTTGTTTCTCGGTGGATAAGTCTTCTTTACTCGTACAACTGACTGCCTGATCCTTCCAAGGGTTGGAATCCTGGTTTTGCTATCCAGAACGATTTTTTTGATTGCACAATCCAAAGCATTGCACTTTGCATATGAAGGGAGATAATTAACACAGCGATTTCCCATTGCACTGAACAAGAGGATCTTTCACACCTAAAAATTTATTTAAAAGGCAACTCTTTGACCATAGCCATAGGCTCTTTCCTAAATGATGTGCCCTGTACATAGCAGGACCTCTTGAATTGTCACAAAATATCATAGCAACTTAAAAATATGTAGTTTTGTTCTCCACAAACATCGGGAATCTCATTGAATTTTGCCATATATAGCAGATACAGTAACCTTTGATGGCTCTAAAAAAATCAGAAGGAGTAATTTCCTTCAATTGCAGTCCTGAACATCATATAGTTTTTCATATACAATTTATTGGTTCAGTCAACTGAATTTTTTTTTTTTTGACTGTATCTGAAAGTCTAAGCCTTTAGAAGTTGTTGATAAAAACCCCTAAAATTATTTGCCCAGTGTCAATACCAATAAGTTCCAAAGGCAAAAATACATTCCTTTTCACACTTCTGTCAGCTGTCCTGTCTTGTTGTGAGTATATAAATGCTCTTACTGCAAATTTGATTTTTTTCAGCCTAACAGTGCAAATAGAAATCAGATACATGCCCAGTATCACTGTCCAGTGCATTATCAAAGCAGCAATAGGGATGGACTACTCATTTAATGATTCACCAATACTCAATATAATGGTGAGAAGACAGTGAAAACTAAGTTTCCAATATAAAGCCAGTCGCATGTTCCTTTCAGTATTACTATGAGACAGCTTTTTATATAGCTTTATTGAAAGACATTAGCGTGATGTGTTCGACAACATTAGATTCGTCATTGCCTCTGCCCTCAATCTAATAAACACCATCGACATTGGAAAATATATACTACACAGTACATCTGTGAATATACCCAAGATTGTACTTGAGAGTATTATAGTGAGGAAGATGATTGTAGTGTTTGTTTCTTGGGTGGGTAAGTCTTCTATACTCCTACAACTGACTGCTTAATCCGTCCGACTGCTGGAATTCTGCTTTTCCTATCCAGAAAAAGTTTTTTGGGTTTCACAATCCAAAGCATTGTGCTTTGCATATGAAGGGAGATAATTAACACAGCTATTTCCCATTGCACTGGATAAGAGGATCTTTCAGACCTGAAAATTTATTTAAAAGGCAGCCCATTGCCCATAGCCACAGGCTCTTTCCTAAATGATGTGCCCTGAACAAAGCAGGTCCTTGAATTGTCACAAAATATCATAGCAACTTAAAAATATGTAGTTTTGTTCTCCACAAACATCAAGAATCTCATTGAATTTTGCCACATTCAGCACATGCAGTAACCTTCGATGGCCCTTAAAGATTCAGGAGGAATTTCCTCCATTTGCAGTCCTGAACACCATATATTTTTTCATATACCATTTTTTGGTTCAGTCAACATGGATTTTTTTTTTCTGGACTGTATCTGAAGGTCTGAGCCTGATGAAATTGTTGAAAAAAAACCCTACAAAATTATTTGCCTATTTTTCAATACCAATAAGTTCCATAGTCAAATGTACGTTCCTTTTCACACTTCTTTCAACTGTTCTGTCTTGTTGTGAGTATATAAATGCTCATCCTACGAATTTGATTTTTTTCAGCCTAACAGTGCAAGTAGAAATCAGATACATGCCCAGTATCACTGTCCAGTGCATTATCAAAGCAGCAATAGGGATGGACTGCAGACAAATAATATTGAACTCCCACAAGGCAAGTTGTTTTAAAAAATGTCACCAATATTAAATCCAGACATAGTGAATATCTTTCTACTCATTCATTTAATGTTTCACCAATACTCAATATAATGGTGATAAGACAGGGAAAACTAAGTTTCCAATATGAAGCCAGTCGCATGTTCCTTTCAGTTTTACTATGAGAAAGCATTTTATATGGCTTTATTAAAAGATAGTAGCGTGGTGTGTTCAACAACATCACATACGTCATTGCCCCTGCCCTCAATCTCTTAAACACCATCGACATTGGAAAATATATACAACACTGTACATTTGTGAATATGCCCTAGATTGCACTTGAGAGTATTATAGTGAGGGAGACGATTATAGTATTTGTTTCTCGGGTGGATAAGTCTTCTTTACTAGTACAACTGACTGCCTAATCTGTCCGAGGGCTGGATTCCTGGTTTTGATATCCAGAATAATTTTTTGCTTTCACAATCCAAATCATTGCACATTGCATATGAAGGGAGATAATTAACACAGCAATTTCTAAATCATGTGCCCTGAACAAAGCAGGCCCTTGGATTGTCACAAAATGTCATAGCAACTTAAAATATGCAGTTTTGTTCTCCACAAACATCTGGAATGTCATTAAATTTTGCCATATACAGCGTATAGAGTAACCTTTTCACACTTCTATCAACTGTCCTGTCTTGTTGTGAGTATATAAATGCTCATACTGAGAATTTGATTTTTTTCAGCCCAACAGTGCAAGTAGAAATCAGATACATGCCCCTTATCACTGTTCAGTTCATTATCAAAGTAGCAATAGGGATGGACAACAGACAAATTATATTGAACTCCAACAAAGCAAGTTGTTTTTAAAAAAAGTCACCAATATAAAATCCGGACATAGTGAATATCTTTCTACTCATTCATTTAATGTTTCACCAATATTCAATATAATGGTGATAAGACAGGGAAAAGTAAGTTTCCAATATCAAGCAGTCGCATGTTCCTTTCAGTATTACTATGAGAAAGCATTTTATATGGCTTTATTGAAAGACAGTAGCGTTTTTTTTTCAACAACATCACATTCGTCATTGCTCCTGCCCTCAATCTATTAAACACCATCGAAATTGGAAAATATATACAACACTGTACATTTGTGAATATACCCAAGATTGCACTTGAGAGTATTATAGTGAGGGAGATGATTATAGTATTTGTTTCTCGGTGGATAAGTCTTCTTTACTCGTACAACTGACTGCCTGAACCTTCCAAGGGTTGGATTCCTGGTTTTGCTATCCAGAACGATTTTTTTTATTGCACAATCCAAAGCATTGCACTTTGCACATGAAGGGAGATAATTAACACAGCAATTTCCCATTGCACTGGACAAGAGGATCTTTCACACCTAAAAATTTATTTAAAAGGCAACCCTTTGACCATAGCCATAGGCTCTTTCCTAAATGATGTGCCCTGTACATAGCAGGACCTCTTGAATTGTCACAAAATATCATAGCAACTTAAAAATATGCAGTTTTGTTCTCCACAAACATTGGGAATCTCATTGAATTTTGCCATATATAGCAGATACAGTAACCTTTGATGGCTCTAAAAAATTCAGAAGGAGGAATTTCCTTCAATTGCAGTCCTGAACATCATATAGTTTTTCATATACAATTTATTGGTTCAGTCAACTGAATTTTTTTTTTTTCAACTGTATCTGAAAGTCTAAGCCTTTAGAAGTTGTTGATAAAACCCCCCAAAATTATTTGCCCAGTGTCAATACCAATAAGTTCCAAAGGCAAAAATACATTCCTTTTCACACTTCTGTCAGCTGTCCTGTCTTGTTGTGAGTATATAAATGCTCTTACTGCAAATTTGATTTTTTTCAGCCTAACAGTGCAAATAGAAATCAGATACACGCCCAGTATCACTGTCCAGTGCATTATCAAAGCAGCAATAGGGATGGACTACTCATTTAATGATTCACCAATACTCAATATAATGGTGAGAAGACAGTGAAAACTAAGTTTCCAATATAAAGCCAGTCGCATGTTCCTTTCAGTATTACTATGAGACAGCTTTTTATATAGCTTTATTGAAAGACATTAGCGTGATGTGTTCGACAACATTAGATTCGTCATTGCCTCTGCCCTCAATCTAATAAACACCATCGACATTGGAAAATATATACTACACAGTACATCTGTGAATATACCCAAGATTGTACTTGAGAGTATTATAGTGAGGAAGATGATTGTAGTGTTTGTTTCTTGGGTGGGTAAGTCTTCTATACTCCTACAACTGACTGCTTAATCCGTCCGACTGCTGGAATTCTGCTTTTCCTATCCAGAAAAAGTTTTTTGGGTTTCACAATCCAAAGCATTGTGCTTTGCATATGAAGGGAGATAATTAACACAGCTATTTCCCATTGCACTGGATAAGAGGATCCTTCAGACCTAAAAATTTATTTAAAAGGCAGCCCATTGCCGATAGCCACAGGCTCTTTCCTAAATGATGTGCCCTGAACAAAGCAGGTCCTTGAATTGTCACAAAATATCATAGCAACTTAAAAATATGTAGTTTTGTTCTCCACAAACATCAAGAATCTCATTGAATTTTGCCACATTCAGCACATGCAGTAACCTTCGATGGCCCTTAAAGATTCAGGAGGAATTTCCTCCATTTGCAGTCCTGAACACCATATATTTTTTCATATACCATTTTTTGGTTCAGTCAACATGGATTTTTTTGTCTGGACTGTATCTGAAAGTCTAAGCCTGATGAAATTGTTGAAAAAAAAACCTTAAAAAATTATTTGCACATTTTTCAATACCAATAAGTTCCATAGGCAAATGTACGTTCCTTTTCACACTTCTGTCAACTGTTCTGTTTTGTTGTGAGTATATAAATGCTCATCCTGCGAATTTGATTTTTTTTCAGCCTAACAGTGCAAGTAGAAATCAGATACATGCCCAGTATCACCGTCCAGTGCATTATCAAAGCAGCAATAGGGATGGACTGCAGACAAATAATATTGAACTCCCAGAAGGCAAGTTGTTTTAAAAAATGTCACCAATATTAAATCCAGACATAGTGAATATCTTTCTTCTCATTCATTTAATGTTTCACCAATACTCAATATAATGGTGATAAGACAGGGAAAACTAAGTTTCCAATATGAAGCCAGTCGCATGTTCCTTTCAGTTTTACTATGAGAAAGCATTTTATATGGCTTTATTAAAAGATAGTAGCGTGGTGTGTTCAACAACATCACATACGTCATTGCCCCTGCCCTCAATCTCTTAAACACAATCGACATTGGAAAATATATACAACACTGTACATTTGTAAATATGCCCTAGATTGCACTTGAGAGTATTATAGTGAGGGAGACGATTATAGTATTTGTTTCTCGGGTGGATAAGTCTTCTTTACTAGTACAACTGACTGCCTAATCCGTCCGAGGGCTGGATTCCTGGTTTTGATATCCAGAATAATTTTTTGCTTTCACAATCCAAATCATTGCACATTGCATATGAAGGGAGATAATTAACACAGCAATTTCTAAATCATGTGCCCTGAACAAAGCAGGCCCTTGGATTGTCACAAAATGTCATAGCAACTTAAAATATGCAGTTTTGTTCTCCACAAACATCTGGAATGTCATTAAATTTTGCCATATACAGTGTATACAGTAGCCTTTTCACACTTCTATCAACTGTCCTGTCTTGTTGTGAGTATATAAATGCTCATACCGCGAATTTGATTTTTTTCAGCCCAACAGTGCAAGTAGAAATCAGATACATGCCCCTTATCACTGTTCAGTGCATTATCAAAGTAGCAATAGGGATGGACAACAGACAAATTATATTGAACTCCAACAAAGCAAGTTGTTTTTAAAAAAAGTCACCAATATAAAATCCGGACATAGTGAATATCTTTCTACTCATTCATTTAATGTTTCACCAATATTCAATATAATGGTGATAAGACAGGGAAAAGTAAGTTTCCAATATCAAGCAGTCGCATGTTCCTTTCAGTATTACTATGAGAAAGCATTTTATATGGCTTTATTGAAAGACAGTAGCGTTTTTTTTTCAACAACATCACATTCGTCATTGCTCCTGCCCTCAATCTATTAAACACCATCGAAATTGGAAAATATATACAACACTGTACATTTGTGAATATACCCAAGATTGCACTTGAGAGTATTATAGTGAGGGAGATGATTATAGTATTTGTTTCTCGGTGGATAAGTCTTCTTTACTCGTACAACTGACTGCCTGATCCTTCCAAGGGTTGGAACCCTGGTTTTGCTATCCAGAACGATTTTTTTGATTGCACAATCCAAAGCATTGCACTTTGCATATGAAGGGAGATAATTAACACAGCAATTTCCCATTGCACTGAACAAGAGGATCTTTCACACCTAAAAATTTATTTAAAAGGCAACCCTTTGACCATAGCCATAGGCTCTTTCCTAAATGATGTGCCCTGTACATAGCAGGACCTCTTGAATTGTCACAAAATATCATAGCAACTTAAAAATATGTAGTTTTGTTCTCCACAAACATCAGGAATCTCATTGAATTTTGCCATATATAGCAGATACAGTAACCTTTGATGGCTCTAAAAAAATCAGAAGGAGGAATTTCCTTCAATTGCAGTCCTGAACATCATATAGTTTTTCATATACAATTTATTGGTTCAGTCAACTGAATTTTTTTTTTTTTGACTGTATCTGAAAGTCTAAGCCTTTAGAAGTTGTTGATAAAAACCCCTAAAATTATTTGCCCAATGTCAATACCAATAAGTTCCAAAGGCAAAAATACATTCCTTTTCACACTTCTGTCAGCTGTCCTGTCTTGTTGTGAGTATATAAATGCTCTTACTGCAAATTTGATTTTTTTCAGCCTAACAGTGCAAATAGAAATCAGATACATGCCCAGTATCACTGTCCAGTGCATTATCAAAGCAGCAATAGGGATGGACTACTCATTTAATGATTCACCAATACTCAATATAATGGTGAGAAGACAGTGAAAACTAAGTTTCCAATATAAAGCCAGTCGCATGTTCCTTTCAGTATTACTATGAGACAGCTTTTTATATAGCTTTATTGAAAGACATTAGCGTGATGTGTTCGACAACATTAGATTCGTCATTGCCTCTGCCCTCAATCTAATAAACACCATCGACATTGGAAAATATATACTACACAGTACATCTGTGAATATACCCAAGATTGTACTTGAGAGTATTATAGTGAGGAAGATGATTGTAGTGTTTGTTTCTTGTGTGGGTAAGTCTTCTATACTCCTACAACTGACTGCTTAATCCGTCCGACTGCTGGAATTCTGCTTTTCCTATCCAGGAAAAGTTTTTTGGGTTTCACAATCCAAAGCATTGTGCTTTGCATATGAAGGGAGATAATTAACACAGCTATTTCCCATTGCACTGGATAAGAGGATCCTTCAGACCTAAAAATTTATTTAAAAGGCAGCCCATTGCCGATAGCCACAGGCTCTTTCCTAAATGATGTGCCCTGAACAAAGCAGGTCCTTGAATTGTCACAAAATATCATAGCAACTTAAAAATATGTAGTTTTGTTCTCCACAAACATCAAGAATCTCATTGAATTTTGCCACATTCAGCACATGCAGTAACCTTCGATGGCCCTTAAAGATTCAGGAGGAATTTCCTCCATTTGCAGTCCTGAACACCATATATTTTTTCATATACCATTTTTTGGTTCAGTCAACATGGATTTTTTTGTCTGGACTGTATCTGAAGGTCTAAGCCTGATGAAATTGTTGAAAAAAAAACCTTAAAAAATTATTTGCACATTTTTCAATACCAATAAGTTCCATAGGCAAATGTACGTTCCTTTTCACACTTCTGTCAACTGTTCTGTTTTGTTGTGAGTATATAAATGCTCATCCTGCGAATTTGATTTTTTTTCAGCCTAACAGTGCAAGTAGAAATCAGATACATGCCCAGTATCACCGTCCAGTGCATTATCAAAGCAGCAATAGGGATGGACTGCAGACAAATAATATTGAACTCCCACAAGGCAAGTTGTTTTAAAAAATGTCACCAATATTAAATCCAGACATAGTGAATATCTTTCTTCTCATTCATTTAATGTTTCACCAATACTCAATATAATGGTGATAAGACAGGGAAAACTAAGTTTCCAATATGAAGCCAGTCGCATGTTCCTTTCAGTTTTACTATGAGAAAGCATTTTATATGGCTTTATTAAAAGATAGTAGCGTGGTGTGTTCAACAACATCACATACGTCATTGCCCCTGCCCTCAATCTCTTAAACACCATCGACATTGGAAAATATATACAACACTGTACATTTGTAAATATGCCCTAGATTGCACTTGAGAGTATTATAGTGAGGGAGACGATTATAGTATTTGTTTCTCGGGTGGATAAGTCTTCTTTACTAGTACAACTGACTGCCTAATCCGTCCGAGGGCTGGATTCCTGGTTTTGATATCCAGAATAATTTTTTGCTTTCACAATCCAAATCATTGCACATTGCATATGAAGGGAGATAATTAACACAGCAATTTCTAAATCATGTGCCCTGAACAAAGCAGGCCCTTGGATTGTCACAAAATGTCATAGCAACTTAAAATATGCAGTTTTGTTCTCCACAAACATCTGGAATGTCATTAAATTTTGCCATATACAGTGTATACAGTAGCCTTTTCACACTTCAATCAACTGTCCTGTCTTGTTGTGAGTATATAAATGCTCATACTGCGAATTTGATTTTTTTCAGCCCAACAGTGCAAGTAGAAATCAGATACATGCCCCTTATCACTGTTCAGTGCATTATCAAAGTAGCAATAGGGATGGACAACAGACAAATTATATTGAACACCAACAAAGCAAGTTGTTTTTAAAAAAAGTCACCAATATAAAATCCGGACATAGTGAATATCTTTCTACTCATTCATTTAATGTTTCACCAATATTCAATATAATGGTGATAAGACAGGGAAAACTAAGTTTCCAATATCAAGCAGTCGCATGTTCCTTTCAGTATTACTATGAGAAAGCATTTTATATGGCTTTATTGAAAGACAGTAGCGTTTTTTTTTCAACAACATCACATTCGTCATTGCTCCTGCCTTCAATCTATTAAACACCATCGAAATTGGAAAATATATACAACACTGTACATTTGTGAATATACCCAAGATTGCACTTGAGAGTATTATAGTGAGGGAGATGATTATAGTATTTGTTTCTCGGTGGATAAGTCTTCTTTACTCGTACAACTGACTGCCTGATCCTTCCAAGGGTTGGAATCCTGGTTTTGCTATCCAGAACGATTTTTTTGATTGCACAATCCAAAGCATTGCACTTTGCATATGAAGGGAGATAATTAACACAGCGATTTCCCATTGCACTGAACAAGAGGATCTTTCACACCTAAAAATTTATTTAAAAGGCAACCCTTTGACCATAGCCATAGGCTCTTTCCTAAATGATGTGCCCTGTACATAGCAGGACCTCTTGAATTGTCACAAAATATCATAGCAACTTAAAAATATGTAGTTTTGTTCTCCACAAACATCGGGAATCTCATTGAATTTTGCCATATATAGCAGATACAGTAACCTTTGATGGCTCTAAAAAAATCAGAAGGAGTAATTTCCTTCAATTGCAGTCCTGAACATCATATAGTTTTTCATATACAATTTATTGGTTCAGTCAACTGAATTTTTTTTTTTTTGACTGTATCTGAAAGTCTAAGCCTTTAGAAGTTGTTGATAAAAACCCCTAAAATTATTTGCCCAGTGTCAATACCAATAAGTTCCAAAGGCAAAAATACATTCCTTTTCACACTTCTGTCAGCTGTCCTGTCTTGTTGTGAGTATATAAATGCTCTTACTGCAAATTTGATTTTTTTCAGCCTAACAGTGCAAATAGAAATCAGATACATGCCCAGTATCACTGTCCAGTGCCTTATCAAAGCAGCAATAGGGATGGACTACTCATTTAATGATTCACCAATACTCAATATAATGGTGAGAAGACAGTGAAAACTAAGTTTCCAATATCAAGCCAGTCGCATGTTCCTTTCAGTATTACTATGAGACAGCATTTTATATGGCTTTATTGAAAGACATTAGCGTGATGTGTTCGACAACATTAGATTCGTCATTGCCTCTGCCCTCAATCTAATAAACACCATCGACATTGGAAAATATATACTACACAGTACATCTGTGAATATACCCAAGATTGTACTTGAGAGTATTATAGTGAGGAAGATGATTGTAGTGTTTGTTTCTTGGGTGGGTAAGTCTTCTATACTCCTACAACTGCCTGCCTAATCCGTCCGACTGCTGGAATTCTGCTTTTCCTATCCAGAAAAAGTTTTTTTGGTTTCACAATCCAAAGCAGCAATGTGCTTTGCATATGAAGGGAGTTAATTAACACAGCTATTTCCCATTGCACTGGATAAGAGGATCTTTCAGACCTAAACATTTATTTAAAAGGCAGCCCATTGCCCATAGCCACAGGCTCTTTCCTAAATGATGTGCCCTGAACAAAGCAGGTCCTTGAATTGTCACAAAATATCATAGCAACTTAAAAATATGTAGTTTTGTTCTCCACAAACATCAAGAATCTCATTGAATTTTGCCACATTCAGCACATGCAGTAACCTTCGCTGGCCCTTAAAGATTCAGGAGGAATTTCCTCCATTTGCAGTCCTGAACACCATATATTTTTTCATATACCATTTTTTGGTTCAGTCAACATGGATTTTTTTTTCTGGACTGTATCTGAAGGTCTAAGCCTGATGAAATTGTTGAAAAAAAACCCTAAAAAATTATTTGCCCATTTTTCAATACCAATAAGTTCCATAGGCAAATGCACGTTCCTTTTCACACTTCTGTCAACTGTTCTGTCTTGTTGTGAGTATATAAATGCTCATCCTGCGAATTTGATTTTTTTCAGCCTAACAGTGCAAGTAGAAATCAGATACATGCCCAGTATCACTGTCCAGTGCATTATCAAAGCAGCAATAGGGATGGACTGCAGACAAATGATATTGAACTCCCACAAGGCAAGTTGTTTTAAAAAATGTCACCAATATTAAATCCAGACATAGTGAATATCTTTCTACTCGTTCATTTAATGTTTCACCAATATTCAATATAATGGTGATAAGACAGGGAAAACTAAGTTTCCAATATGAAGCCATTTGCATGTTCCTTTCAGTTTTACTATGAGAAAGCATTTTATATGGCTTTATTAAAAGATAGTAGCGTGGTGTGTTCAACAACATCACATACGTCATTGCCCCTGCCCTCAATCTCTTAAACACTATCAACATTGGGAAATATATACAACACTGTACATTTGTGAATATGCCCTAGATTGCACTTGAGAGTATTATAGTGAGGGAGACGATTATAGTATTTGTTTTTCGGTGGATAAGTCTTCTTTACTAGTACAACTGACTGCCTAATCCGTCCGAGGGCTGGATTCCTGGTTTTGATATCCAGAATAATTTTTTGCTTTCACAATCCAAATCATTGCACATTGCATATGAAGGGAGATAATTAACACAGCAATTTCCCATTGCACTGGATAAGAGGATTTTTCAGACCTAAAATAAAAATTTGTTTAAAAGGCCACCCATTGCCCATAGCCACAGGCTCTTTCCTAAATCATGTTCCCTGAACAAAGCAGGCCCTTGGATTGTCACAAAATGTCATAGCAACTTAAAAATATGCAGTTTTGTTCTGCACAAACATCTGGAATTTCATTAAATTTTGCCATATACAGCGCATACAGTAACCTTTTCACACTTCTATCAACTGTCCTGTCTTGTTGTGAGTATATAAATGCATGTCCCTTTCAGTATTACTATCAGAAAGCATTTTATATGGCTTTATTGAAAGGCAGTAGCGGTTTTTTTTCAACAGCATCACATTCGTCATTGCTCCTGCCCTCAATCTATTAAACACCATCGAAATTGGTAAATATATAGAACACTGTACATTTGTGAATATACCCAAGATTGCACTTGAGAGTATTATAGTGAGGGAGACGATTGTAGTGTTTGTTTCTTGGGTGGGTAAGTCTTCTATACTCCTACAACTGACTGCCTAATCCGTCCGACTGCTGGAATTCTGCTTTTCCTATCCAGAAAAAGTTTTTTTGGTTTCACAATCCAAAGCATTGTGCTTTGCATATGAAGGGAGATAATTAACACAGCTATTTCCCATTGCACTGGATAAGAGGATCTTTCAGACCTAAATATTTATTTAAAAGGCAGCCCATTGCCCATAGCCACAGGCTCTTTCCTAAATGATGTGCCCTGAACAAAGCAGGTCCTTGAATTGTCACAAAATATCATAGCAACTTAAAAATATGTAGTTTTGTTCTCCACAAACATCAAGAATCTCATTGAATTTTGCCACATTCAGCACATGCAGTAACCTTCGCTGGCCCTTAAAGATTCAGGAGGAATTTCCTCCATTTGCAGTGCTGAACACCATATATTTTTTCATATACCATTTTTTGGTTCAGTCAACATGGATTTTTTTTTCTGATCTGAAGGTCTAAGCCTGATGAAATTGTTGAAAAAAAAACCTAAAAAATTATTTGCACTTTTTCAATACCAATAAGTTCCATAGGCAAATGTACGTTCCTTTTCACACTTCTGTCAACTGTTCTGTCTCGTTGTGAGTGTATAAATGCTCATCCTACGAATTTGATTTTTTTCAGCCTAACAGTGCAAGTAGAAATCAGATACATGCCCAGTATCACTGTCCGGTGCATTATCAAAGCAGCAATGGGGATGGACTGCAGAGAAATAATATTGAACTCCCACAAGGCAAGTTGTTTTAAAAAATTTCACCAATATTAAATCCAGACATAGTGAATATGTTTCTACTCATTCATTTAATGTTTCACCAATACTCAATATAATGGTGATAAGACAGGGAAAACTAAGTTTCCAATATGAAGCCAGTCGCATGTTCCTTTCAGTTTTACTATGAGAAAGCATTTTATATGGCTTTATTAAAAGATAGTAGCGTGGTGTGTTCAACAACATCACATACGTCTTTGCTCCTGCCCTCAATCTCTTAAACACCATCGACATTGGAAAATATATACAACACTGTACATTTGTGAATATGCCCTAGATTGCAGTTGAGAGTATTATAGTGAGGGAGACGATTATAGTATTTGTTTCTCGGGTGGATAAGTCTTCTTTACTAGTACAACTGACTTCCTAATCCGTCCGAGGGCTGGATTTCTTGTTTTGATATCCAGAATAATTTTTTGCTTTCACAATCCAAATCATTGCACATTTCATATGAAGGGAGATAATTAACACAGCAATTTCCCATTGCACTGGATAAGAGGATTTTTCAGACCTAAAATAAAAATTTGTTTAAAAGGCCACCCATTGCCCATAGCCACAGGCTCTTTCCTAAATCATGTTCCCTGAACAAAGCAGGCCCTTGGATTGTCACAAAATGTCATAGCAACTTAAAAATATGCAGTTTTGTTCTCCACAAACATCTGGAATGTCATTAAATTTTGCCATATACAGCGCATACAGTAACCTTTTCACACTTCTATCAACTGTCCTGTCTTGTTGTGAGTATATAAATGCTCATACTGCGAATTTGATTTTTTTCAGCCTAACAGTGCAAGTAGAAATCAGATACATGCCCCTTATCACTGTTCAGTGCATTATCAAAGTAGCAATAGGGATGGACAACAGACAAATAATATTGAACTCCAACAAAACAAGTTGTTTTTAAAAAAAGTCACCAATATAAAATCCGGACATAGTGAATATCTTTCTACTCATTCATTTAACTGGTAGAGTGCTAAATTATTTTTGGCCATCAAATCTTGTTCACATGTCTTTGCCTTGTTACAATTCATGGGAGAGTGCCTATGGGCACTCTCCCATAAATTTTAACAAGGCAAACACTTACAGACTAAATGATATCACTTCTAAGATAATACAGAGCACATGCACTGAACATGAGCCTTCAAGCTGTGGTACCTACACTTCAGAATAAAGCCCAAATATGGGCTTCCAGCACTCTACCAGTTAATGTTTCACCAATATTCAATATAATGGTGATAAGACAGGGAAAAGTAAGTTTCCAATATCAAGCAGTCGCATGTTCCTTTCAGTATTACTATGAGAAAGCATTTTATATGGCTTTATTGAAAGACAGTAGCGTTTTTTTTTTTTCAACAGCATCACATTCGTCATTGCCCCTGCCCTCAATCTATTAAACACCATCGAAATTGGTAAATATATACAACACTGTACATTTGTGAATATACTCAAGATTGCACTTGAGAGTATTATAGTGAGGGAGACGATTGTAGTGTTTGTTTCTCGATGGATAAGTCTTCTTTACTCGTACAACTGACTGCCTAATCCTTCCGAGGGTTGGAATCCTGGTTTTGCTATCCAGAACGATTTTTTTGATTGCACAATCCAAAGCATTGCACTTTGCATATGAAGGGAGATAATTAACACAGCAATTTCCCATTGCACTGGACAAGAGGATCTTTCACACCTAAAAATTTATTTAAAAGGCAACCCTTTGACCATAGCCATAGGCTCTTTCCTAAATGATGTGCCCTGTACATAGCAGGACCTCTTGAATTGTCACAAAATATCATAGCAACTTAAAAATATGCAGTTTTGTTCTCCACAAACATTGGGAATCTCATTGAATTTTGCCATATATAGCAGATACAGTAACCTTTGATGGCTCTAAAAAATTCAGAAGGAGGAATTTCCTTCAATTGCAGTCCTGAACATCATATAGTTTTTCATATACAATTTATTGGTTCAGTCAACTGATTTTTTTTTTTTCAACTCTCTCTGAAAGTCTAAGCCTTTAGAAGTTGTTGATAAAACCCCCCAAAATTATTTGCCCAGTGTCAATACCAATAAGTTCCAAAGGCAAAAATACATTCCTTTTCACACTTCTGTGAGCTGTCCTGTCTTGTTGTGAGTATATAAATGCTCTTACTGCAAATTTGATTTTTTTCAGCCTAACAGTGCAAGTAGAAATCAGATACATGCCCAGTATCACTGTCCAGTGCATTATCAAAGCAGCAATAGGGATGGACTACTCATTTAATGATTCACCAATACTCAATATAATGGTGAGAAGACAGTGAAAACTAAGTTTCCAATATCAAGCCAGTCGCATGTTCCTTTCAGTATTACTATGGGACAGCATTTTATATGGCTTTATTGAAAGACATTAGCGTGATGTGTTCGACAACATTAGATTCGTCATTGCCTCTGCCCTCAATCTAATAAACACCATCGACATTGGAAAATATATACTACACAGTACATCTGTGAATATACCCAAGATTGTACTTGAGAGTATTATAGTGAGGAAGATGATTGTAGTGTTTGTTTCTTGGGTGGGTAAGTCTTCTATACTCCTACAACTGACTGCCTAATCCGTCCGACTGCTGGAATTCTGCTTTTCCTATCCAGAAAAAGTTTTTTGGGTTTCACAATCCAAAGCATTGTGCTTTGCATATGAAGGGAGATAAAAAACACAGCTATTTCCCATTGCACTGGATAAGAGGATCTTTCAGACCTAAAAATTTATTTAAAAGGCAGCCCATTGCCCATAGCCACAGGCTCTTTCCTAAATGATGTGCCCTGAACAAAGCAGGTCCTTGAATTGTCACAAAATATCATAGCAACTTAAAAATATGTAGTTTTGTTCTCCACAAACATCAAGAATCTCATTGAATTTTGCCACATTCAGCACATGCAGTAACCTTCGATGGCCCTTAAAGATTCAGGAGGAATTTCCTCCATTTGCAGTCCTGAACACCATATATTTTTTCATATACCATTTTTTGGTTCAGTCAACATGGATTTTTTTGTCTGGACTGTATCTGAAGGTCTCAGCCTGATGAAATTGTTAAAAAAAAACCTTAAAAAATTACTTGCCCATTTTTCAATACCAATAAGTTCCATAGGCAAATGTACGTTCCTTTTCACACTTCTGTCAACTGTTCTGTCTTGTTGTGAGTATATAAATGCTAATCCTGTGAATTTGATTTTTTTCAGCCTAACAGTGCAAGTAGAAATCAGATACATGCCCAGTATCACTGTCCAGTGCATTATCAAAGCAGCAGTAGGGATGGACTGCAGACAAATAATATTGAACTCCCACAAGGCAAGTTGTTTTAAAAACTGTCACCAATATTAAATCCAGACATAGTGAATATCTTTCTATGCATTCATTTAATGTTTCACCAATACTCAATATAATGGTGATAAGACAGGGAAAACTAAGTTTCCAATATGAAGCCAGTCGCATGTTCCTTTCAGTTTTACTATGAGAAAGCATTTTATATGGCTTTATTAAAAGATAGTAGCGTGGTGTGTTCAACAACATCACATACGTCATTGCCCCTGCCCTCAATCTCTTAAACACCATCGACATTGGAAAATATATACAACACTGTACATTTGTGAATATGCCCTAGATTGCACTTGAGAGTATTATAGTGAGGGAGACGATTATAGTATTTGTTTCTCGGGTGGATAAGTCTTCTTTACTAGTACAACTGACTGCCTAATCCTTCCAAGGGCTGGATTCCTGGTTTTGATATCCAGAATAATTTTTTGCTTTCACAATCCAAATCATTGCACATTGCATATGAAGGGAGATAATTAACACAGCAATTTCCCATTGCACTGGATAAGAGGATTTTTCAGACCTAAAATAAAAATTTGTTTAAAAGGCCACCCATTGCCCATAGCCACAGGCTCTTTCCTAAATCATGTGCCCTGAACAATGCAGGCTCTTGGATTGTCACAAAATGTCATAGCAACTTAAAAATATGCAGTTTTGTTCACCACAAACATCTGGAATGTCATTAAATTTTGCCATATACAGCGCATACAGTAACCTTTTCACACTTCTATCAACTGTCCTGTCTTGTTGTGAGTGCATGTATATAAATGCTCATACTGTGAATTTGATTTTTTTCAGCCTAACAGTGCAAGTAGAAATCAGATACATGCCCCTTATCACTGTTCAGTGCATTATCAAAGTAGCAATAGAGATGGACAACAGACAAATAATATTGAACTCCAACAAAGCAAGTTGTTTTTAAAAAAAGTCACCAATATAAAATCTGGACATAGTGAATATCTTTCTACTCATTCATTTAATGTTTCACCAATATTCAATATAATGGTGATAAGACAGGGAAAACTAAGTTTCCAATATCAAGCAGTCGCATGTTCCTTTCAGTATTACTATGTGTAACGGCTACAACCTCCTGGTATTGTGCGATATTAGTACATGTTTCTAAAGTAGGTAATTTTGTGTAATCTGGCCGAATCAACTATGGGCCGAATCATTGGACTGTTTGTGGTAATTCGTTTTTTATCGCTGTCAAAATTTACTTTAGACGAATTGTCCACTGTTGGTATCGACGAATGTTAATCATATTAATCTATATTTTCAATGTGTGGACTCAAAATTTTATTAAATAGCTTAGTTTGTAAGCTTCAACCTCAAGTTATCCAGCGTTCTACCACACACGTTTCCACTGTTTGGAGTCCATTTTGCGCAAGGTGTTATGGGAAATCTCAGATATAAATAAAATAAATTTTGCATCAGCGAGGATTCCCTGTTTTAATTATAGAATCATCGTTTCAGTTATGTTTATTTCTTCAATGACATGCTTGTTATGGGTAGGCATTGCAGCTGAGGCCCCCTTGGGCGCAATGTTACGCCTGTGCGAGTTGGTTTTGGTCATTGTTAAGTGTTTTTCGGCCAGATCCCGGCCAAATCCCGGCCAACCCGGCAATTGTACTCTGGCCGATTGCGGCCGGTGTAGCCGGTATCATGTGATACCTGCCAGCGTTAATGCTATATAAGCAGACATGAACGGTAAATCGGGGCTAAAATTCCATGGGGAAAACGCCAATAGTTTTGACTGAAGGAAAAATATCAAGGAGGAAAAACTGTAGTAATCTGTAAGTTAAATGGATGAATTTAATTAATTTTACCAAATCCTTTGAGCTGTGAAGCCTAAGAGGCACTCACAAAGCTCAAGATGATGTATTTAGCGTAATGTAGCAGATTATAGTGGTCTCCCAAAGACCAGCTTAGGCCTATGGAGGCTGGCGGCTCATTTAATTTCTATTTACTTTTCTCCTGCCATGGGGCAGCTTTTATCTACCATGGGGTAGCTTTTCTCCTGCCATGGGGCAGCTTTTATCTACCATGGGGTAGCTTTTTCTCCTGCCATGGGGCAGCCTTTCATCTACCATGGGGTAGCTTTTTTCCTGCCATGGGGCAGCATTTTCTCCTGCCATGGGGCAGCCTTTTTCTCCTGCCATGGGGCAGCCTTATAATATATAGCAAACAATTTGTATTATAGACATGTAGTCTTAAATATACCATTTTTGGCATATTGCTTCATTTCAGTTTGACGTGTGGCCCTTTGTGAGAAGGATCCCCAGTGGGGCTCTTTCTGGCATAGTGCTGCATCTCAGACTGTGATGACACAGTGAATGGTTTTTATAAATCTAGTTGCGACATTATACAACTAGGGAATCAGTTAAAAAAATGTTGAAAATAATTAATCTAGAAAAATGCTAAATAGCAGTCTGATCCAGTATTATCATAGGTCAGTCCATGAGACCATGACCCAATTAGGCTCCGTATATATGGTTTGTCATTGTCAAATTATTACCGTGCAAATTTTGGCCTTTATTTTGTATTTGGGGATCTGCTTCTCAGTCCCGCAGGTGTGATTTTTATATCACAGTTGCGGGAAAGGGGAACAGGCCTAAACACTTATATTTATGGGCTTCTTTGGTAACCAAAAATTGGGTTACGTGGAAATTAAATAGATAATAATAATAATAATCTTTTAGTAATTATATAAATACAGCAGCTAATAGGAAATGGTAATTTATATCCTATTTCAATTACAAAATTATCCTAATGCTTTACAAAAAAAAGGTGAGGGGGGGGGGGGGGGGGGTATCTATGGCAGTCGGGTATAGTCCGTCGCATATTATCCATTATGCTTTGAGATAGTGATGGGCCTGACTACTTATACTCACGCCTATCACAGGTAAATATGCGTCATACTTTGCCCTGGTCGGCGGGATACCTCAATGTTAAATTACTTATAATTAAATTCTCTGTGGCACCTTAACAAAGAAAAACCATATATCTTAATCGTGACTGTAAAGAACCTGCAGTCATGCTTCGAATCACTTAAACAACCTTTCTTATTTTATGTAAAATAAGAATCCAATCAAGTGTGATGAGACCTTTGCCTTATGCAAAAGAGCAAATGATTGGGTTGTTCTGAGCAACGTTCATCTAGTCTTGGGAAAGTGAGCACTGATTTGCGACAAATCTGTATTTACCTAATCAATGGAAGGGGAAAATTTAATAATTAATTACTAATGTTAATTAATAATAACCTTAATCTTTAAAATTTACATTTAATTTAAAGTTAAATTAAATTATAATCAATATTGTTAGTGTAGTAGAATAGGCTTTTATAGGACTTTTTGGGCACACAGTTATTCACTGTGCTGTTCCATGCTGGAGGAACCTCCTATGGGGCTCTTTCCCGCATGCCACAATACACTGAAGGCTCGTGTAAGACTGTGGTAGCGTTACAGTATAAATATATATGCGCTAGTTGTAATGATACAGTTGGTGTATCAAAGTTGGGTAAACCACCGTAGTTGTGGTAAGGCTGGTGTATGGTGCCTGTAAGGAATATTTTTGGTCTATAGCATCATAACCATGTGTATGTTGCTATAAAAATATAAAAAATATTAGTGTTAATTCAAGCATAGGGCTTGATAGGTCAACCACGGTTGGTTAAAAACTTTCGGGAGTTGGCCAGGATAGACCCAAGTTTAGCTAAGGTGGAGCTTCCTTGTGCCAATCTCTGCCAACTGTCATCTTTATCATTTATCAACCATTTCATCATATTCGTTGTTATTAATCATCATCTCAAATCCGTGTTCACTTTTGTGTCGTCCAGTAATGTAGTCCCATATTTGTCTTGCGTTGTGCTGTAAATTGTGTTGTCTTGTATAATAGATGAAGAAAAATGAAAAATCTGTAAATACGTTCATTGGCAAATCAATTAAGTATAAGGACTAATAAATCATTCCTATGGAGTTTGTTTTTTTCTTATAATTTATTGTAGACTTTGTCTACTGGTGTCGCTATCCTGACAACATCACTGCTGTTGAGTTTCATTAAAGGCAAAAGAGGGCCTTTATTGATCAAGAGGACACTGGGGTCAGGATAACCACAGGGCATACCTGTGGTTGTGCTGAGGCTAATTGTCACTTTGATAGTTTAGTTAGTTTGGTTCAATTTGTCAGAAGGCTCCCTTACTTGTCCCTGTTTATACAATTTTATTCATGGAATTATTATAATTAAATGTAAATTAAACCCTTTTTTCTTTTGCTGGCGATGAGACTTCAACTTGCAGTGAGCTTTCAATCTTTGTATTTTTCCATTCAAGGTAAATACCTGCAGAGTTATCTCCCTTGATAGGTTTTAGGGAATTTCCATGCACTGAATTAATGTTTGCAGTGAGCAATTTGCTTATACCCAGCGCTTTAGATAACAATATTCTGTAATTGTTTTACCTTGGTAACTGATAGATCTGTTGGACAGCCGTGGCATGTATGGCAAATAGCCATTGCTATCCATGCTGGGACTGGCCTGCAGCTTTGTGGTTTCATGTAAATTATGTTGTTCACAGGTGGGTCTGTTGGACAGTTGTGGCATGCATGGCAACTATCCATTGCTATCCATGCTAGGCCTGGCCTACAGCTTCACCGTGACATATGAGAAAGCATTTTATATGGCTTTATTGAAAGACAGTAGCGTTTTATTTTTCAACAGAATCACATTCGTCATTGCTCCTGCCCTCAATCTATTAAACACCATCGAAATTGGTAAATATATACAACACTGTACATTTGTGAATATACCCAAGATTGCACTTGAGAGTATTATAGTGAGGGAGACGATTGTAGTGTTTATTTCTCGGTGGATAAGTCTTCTTTACTCGTACAACTGACTGCCTAATCCTTCCGAGGGTTGGAATCCTGGTTTTGCTATTCAGAACGATTTTTTTGATTGCATAATCCAAATCTTTGCACCTTGCATATGAAGGGAGATAATTAACACAGCAATTTCCCATTGGACTGGACAAGAGGATCTTTCACACGTAAAAATTTATTTAAAAGGCAACCCTTTGACCATAGCCACAGGCTATTTCCTAAATGATGTGCCCTGTACATAACAGGCCCTCTTGAATTGTCACAAAATATCATAGCAACTTAAAAATATGCAGTTTTGTTCTCCACAAACATCGGGAATCTCATTGAATTTTGCCATATACAGCACATACAGTAACCTTTGATGGCTCTAAAAAATTCAGAAGGAGGAATTTCCCTCAATTGCAGTCCTGAACATCATATAATTTTTCATATACAATTTATTGGTTCATTTGGCTGAAAATATTTATTTTTTTTTTTCGATTGTAGCTGAAAGACGAAGCTTTAAGAAATTGTTGATAAAAACCCCCCAAAATTATTTGCCCATTTTTCAATTCCAATAAGTTCCAAAGGCAAAAATACATTCCTTTTCACACTTCTGTCAGCTGTCCTGTCTTGTTGTGAGTATTTAAATGCTCTTACTGCAAATTTGATTTTTTTCAGCCTAACAGTGCAAGTAGAAATCAGATACATGCCCAGTATCACTGTCCAGTGCATTATCAAAGCAGCAATAGGGATGGACTACTCATTCATTTAATTTTTCACCAATACTCCATATAATGGTGAGAAGACAGTGAAAACTAAGTTTCCAATATCAAGCCAGTCGCATGTTCCTTTCAGTATTACTATGAGACAGCATTTTATATGGCTTTATTGAAAGACAGTAGCGTTTTTTTTTTCAACAGCATCACATTCGTCATTGCTCCTGCCCTCAATCTATTGAACACCATCGAAATTGGTAAATATATACTACACAGTACATCTGTGAATATACCCAAGATTGTACTTGAGAGTATTATAGTGAGGAAGATGATTGTAGTGTTTGTTTCTTGGGTGGGTAAGTCTTCTATACTCCTACAACTGACTGCCTAATCCGTCCGACTGCTGGAATTCTGCTTTTCCTATCCAGAAAAAGTTTTTTTGGTTTCACAATCCAAAGCATTGTGCTTTGCATATGAAGGGAGATAATTAACACAGCTATTTCCCATTGCACTGGATAAGAGGATCTTTCAGACCTAAAAATTTATTTAAAAGGCAGCCCATTGCCCATAGCCACAGGCTCTTTCCTAAATGATGTGCCCTGAACAAAGCAGGTCCTTGAATTGTCACAAAATATCATAGCAACTTAAAAATATGTAGTTTTGTTCTGCACAAACATCAAGAATCTCATTGAATTTTGCCACATTCAGCACATGCAGTAACCTTCGATGGCCCTAAAAGATTCAGGAGGAATTTCCTCCATTTGCAGTCCTGAACACCATATATTTGTTCATATACCATTTTTTGGTTCAGTCAACATGGATTTTTTTGTCTGGACTGTATCTGAAGGTCTAAGCCTGATGAAATTGTTGAAAAAAAACCTTAAAAAATTATTTGCCCATTTTTCAATACCAATAAGTTCCATAGGCAAATGTACGTTCCTTTTCACACTTCTGTCAACTGTCCTGTCTTGTTGTGAGTATATAAATGCTAATCCTGTGAATTTGATTTTTTTCAGCCTAACAGTGCAAGTAGAAATCAGATACATGCCCAGTATCACTGTCCAGTGCATTATCAAAGCAGCAATAGGGATGGACTGCAGATAAATAATATTGAACTCCCACAAGGCAAGTTGTTTTAAAAACTGTCACCAATATTAAATCCAGACATAGTGAATATCTTTCTACTCATTCATTTAATGTTTCACCAATACTCAATATAATGGTGATAAGACAGGGAAAACTAAGTTTCCAATATGAAGCCAGTCGCATGTTCCTTTCAGTTTTACTATGAGAAAGCATTTTATATGGCTTTATTAAAAGATAGTAGCGTGGTGTGTTCAACAACATCACATACGTCATTGCCCCTGCCCTCAATCTCTTAAACACCATCGACATTGGAAAATATATATAACACTGTACATTTGTGAATATGCCCTAGATTGCACTTGAGAGTATTATAGTGAGGGAGACAATTATAGTATTTGTTTCTCGGGTGGATAAGTCTTCTTTACTAGTACAACTGACTGCCTAATCCGTCCGAGGGCTGGATTCCTGGTTTTGATATCCAGAATAATTTTTTGCTTTCACAATCCAAATCATTGCACATTGCATATGAAGGCAGATAATTAACACAGCAATTTCCCATTGCACTGGATAAGAGGATTTTTCAGACCTAAAATAAAAATTTGTTTAAAAGGCCACCATTGCCCATAGACACAGGCTCTTTCCTAAATCATGTTCCCTGAACAAAGCAGGCCCTTGGATTGTCACAAAATGTCATAGCAACTTAAAAATATGCAGTTTTGTTCTCCACAAACATCTGGAATGTCATTAAATTTTGCCATATACAGCGCATACAGTAACCTTTTCACACTTCTATCAACTGTCCTGTCTTGTTGTGAGTATATAAATGCTCATACTGCGAATTTGATTTTTTTCAGCCTAACAGTGCAAGTAGAAATCAGATACATGCCCCTTATCACTGTTCAGTGCATTATCAAAGTAGCAATAGGGATGGACAACAGACAAATAATATTGAACTCCAACAAAACAAGTTGTTTTTAAAAAAAGTCACCAATATAAAATCCGGACATAGTGAATATCTTTCTACTCATTCATTTAATGTTTCACCAATATTCAATATAATGGTGATAAGACAGGGAAAAGTAAATTTCCAATATCAAGCAGTCGCATGTTCCTTTCAGTATTACTATGAGAAAGCATTTTATATGGCTTTATTGAAAGACAGTAGCGTTTTTTTTTTTCAACAGCATCACATTCGTCATTGCTCCTGCCCTCAATCTATTAAACACCATCGAAATTGGTAAATATATACAACACTGTACATTTGTGAATATACCCAAGATTGCACTTGAGAGTATTTTAGTGAGGGAGACGATTGTAGTGTTTGTTTCTCGGTGGATAAGTCTTCTTTACTCGTACAACTGACTGCCTAATCCTTCCGAGGGTTGGAATCCTGGTTTTGCTATCCAGAACGATTTTTTTGATTGCACAATCCAAATCTTTGCAGCTTGCATATGAAGGGAGATAATTAACACAGCAATTTCCCATTGCACTGGACAAGAGGATCTTTCACACCTAAAAATTTATTTAAAAGGCAACCCTTTGACCATAGCCACAGGCTATTTCCTAAATGATGTGCCCTGTACATAACAGGCCCTCTTGAATTGTCACAAAATATCATAGCAACTTAAAAATATGCAGTTTTGTTCTCCACAAACATTGGGAATCTCATTGAATTTTGCCATATACAGCACATACAGTAACCTTTGATGGCTCTAAAAAATTCAGAAGGAGGAATTTCCTTCAGTTGCAGTCCTGAACATCATATAATTTTTCATATACAATTTATTGGTTCAGTAGGCTGAAAACATTTTTTTTTTTCGATTGTAGCTAAAAGACGAAGCTTTAAGAAATTGTTGATAAAAAACCCCAACATTATTTGCCCATTTTTCAATACCAATAAGTTCCAAAGGCAAAAATACATTCCTTTTCACACTTCTGTCAGCTGTCCTGTCTTGTTGTGAGTATATAAATGCTCTTACTGCAAATTTGATTTTTTTCAGCCTAACAGTGCAAATAGAAATCAGATACATGCCCAGTATCACTGTCCAGTGCATTATCAAAGCAGCAATAAGGATGTACTACTCATTTAATGATTCACCAATACTCAATATAATGGTGAGAAGACAGTGAAAACTAAGTTTCCAATATCAAGCCAGTCGCATGTTCCTTTCAGTATTACTATGAGACAGCATTTTATATGGCTTTATTGAAAGACATTAGCGTGATGTGTTCGACAACATTAGATTCGTCATTGCTCCTGCCCTCAATCTAATAAACACCATCGACATTGGTAAATATATACAACACTGTACATTTGTGAATATACCCAAGATTGTACTTGAGAGTATTATAGTGAGGAAGATGATTGTAGTGTTTGTTTCTTGGGTGGGTAAGTCTTCTATACTCCTACAACTGACTGCTTAATCCGTCCGACTGCTGGAATTCTGCTTTTCCTATCCAGAAAAAGTTTTTTGGGTTTCACAATCCAAAGCATTGTGCTTTGCATATGAAGGGAGATAATTAACACAGCTATTTCCCATTGCACTGGATAAGAGGATCTTTCAGACCTAAAAATTTATTTAAAAGGCAGCCCATTGCCCATAGCCACAGGCTCTTTCCTAAATGATGTGCCCTGAACAAAGCAGGTCCTTGAATTGTCACAAAATATCATAGCAACTTAAAAATATGTAGTTTTGTTCTCCACAAACATCAAGAATCTCATTGAATTTTGCCACATTCAGCACATGCAGTAACCTTCGATGGCCCTTAAAGATTCAGGAGGAATTTCCTCCATTTGCAGTCCTGAACACCATATATTTTTTCATATACCATTTTTTGGTTCAGTCAACATGGATTTTTTTGTCTGGACTGTATCTGAAGGTCTGAGCCTGATGAAATTGTTGAAAAAAAAACCTAAAAAATTATTTGCCTATTTTTCAACACCAATAAGTTCCATAGGCCAATGTATGTTCCTTTTCACACTTCTGTCAACTGTTCTGTCTTGTTGTGAGTATATAAATGCTCATCCTGCGAATTTGATTTTTTTCAGCCTAACTGTGCAAGTAGAAATCAGATACATGCCCAGTATCACTGTCCAGTGCATTATCAAAGCAGCAATAGGGATGGACTGCAGACAAATAATATTGAACTCCCACAAGGCAAGTTGTTTTAAAAACTGTCACCAATATTAAATCCAGACATAGTGAATATCTTTCTACTCATTCATTTAATGTTTCACCAATACTCAATATAATGGTGATAAGACAGGGAAAACTAAGTTCCCAATATGAAGCCAGTCGCATGTTCCTTTCAGTTTTACTATGAGAAAGCATTTTATATGGCTTTATTAAAAGATAGTAGCGTGGTGTGTTCAACAACATCACATACGTCATTGCCCCTGCCCTCAATCTCTTAAACACCATCGACATTGGAAAATATATACAACACTGTACATTTGTGAATATGCCCTAGATTGCACTTGAGAGTATTATAGTGAGGGAGACGATTATAGTATTTGTTTCTCGGGTGGATAAGTCTTCTTTACTAGTACAACTGACTGCCTAATCCGTCCGAGGGCTGGATTCCTGGTTTTGATATCCAGAAAAATTATTTGCTTTCACAATCCAAATCATTGCACATTGCATATGAAGGCAGATAATTAACACAGCAATTTCCCATTGCACTGGATAAGAGGATTTTTCAGACCTAAAATAAAAATTTGTTTAAAAGGCCACCATTGCCCATAGACACAGGCTCTTTCCTAAATCATGTTCCCTGAACAAAGCAGGCCCTTGGATTGTCACAAAATGTCATAGCAACTTAAAAATATGCAGTTTTGTTCTCCACAAACATCTGGAATGTCATTAAATTTTGCCATATACAGCGCATACAGTAACCTTTTCACACTTCTATCAACTGTCCTGTCTTGTTGTGAGTATATAAATGCTCATACTGCGAATTTGATTTTTTTCAGCCTAACAGTGCAAGTAGAAATCAGATACATGCCCCTTATCACTGTTCAGTGCATTATCAAAGTAGCAATAGGGATGGACAACAGACAAATAATATTGAACTCCAACAAAACAAGTTGTTTTTAAAAAAAGTCACCAATATAAAATCCGGACATAGTGAATATCTTTCTACTCATTCATTTAATGTTTCACCAATATTCAATATAATGGTGATAAGACCGGGAAAAGTAAATTTCCAATATCAAGCAGTCGCATGTTCCTTTCAGTATTACTATGAGAAAGCATTTTATATGGCTTTATTGAAAGACAGTAGCGTTTTTTTTTTTCAACAGCATCACATTATCATTGCTCCTGCCCTCAATCTATTAAACACCATCGAAATTGGTAAATATATACAACACTGTACATTTGTGAATATACCCAAGATTGCACTTGAGAGTATTATAGTGAGGGAGACGATTGTAGTGTTTGTTTCTCGGTGGATAAGTCTTCTTTACTCGTACAACTGACTGCCTAATCCTTCCGAGGGTTGGAATCCTGGTTTTGCTATCCAGAACGATTTTTTTGATTGCACAATCCAAATCTTTGCACCTTGCATATGAAGGGAGATAATTAACACAGCAATTTCCCATTTCACTGGACAAGAGGATCTTTCACACCTAAAAATTTATTTAAAAGGCAACCCTTTGACCATAGCCACAGGCTATTTCCTAAATGATGTGCCCTGTACATAACAGGCCCTCTTGAATTGTCACAAAATATCATAGCAACTTAAAAATATGCAGTTTTGTTCTCCACAAACCTCGGGAATCTCATTGAATTTTGCCATATACAGCACATACAGTAACCTTTGATGGCTCTAAAAAATTCAGAAGGAGGAATTTCCTTCAGTTGCAGTCCTGAACATCATATAATTTTTCATATACAATTTATTGGATCAGTTGGCTGAAAATATTTATTTTTTTTTTTCGATTTCAGGTGAAAGACGAAGCTTTAAGAAATTGTTGATAAAAACCCCCAAAATTATTTGCCCATTTTTCAATACCAATAAGTTCCAAAGGCAAAAATACATTCCTTTTCACACTTCTGTCAGCTGTCCTGTCTTGTTGTGAGTATATCAATGCTCTTACTGCAAATTTGATTTTTTTCAGCCTAACAGTGCAAATAGAAATCAGATACATGCCCAGTATCATTGTCCAGTGCATTATCAAAGCAGCAATAGGGATGGACTACTCATTTAATGATTCACCAATACTCAATATAATGGTGAGAAGACAGTGAAAACTAAGTTTCCAATATCAAGCCAGTCGCATGTTCCTTTCAGTATTACTATGAGACAGCATTTTATATGGCTTTATTGAAAGACAGTAGCGTTTTTTTTTTTCAGCAGCATCGCATTCGTCATTGCTCCTGCCCTCAATCTATTAAACACCATCGAAATTGGAAAATATATACTACACAGTACATCTGTGAATATACCCAAGATTGTACTTGAGAGTATTATAGTGAGGAAGATGATTGTAGTGTTTGTTTCTTGGGTGGGTAAGTCTTCTATACTCCTACAACTGACTGCTTAATCCGTCCGACTGCTGGAATTCTGCTTTTCCTGTCCAGAAAAAGTTTTTTGGGTTTCACAATCCAAAGCATTGTGCTTTGCATATGAAGGGAGATAATTAACACAGCTATTTCCCATTGCACTGGATAAGAGGATCTTTCAGACCTAAAAATTTATTTAAAAGGCAGCCCATTGCCCATAGCCACAGGCTCTTTCCTAAATGATGTGCCCTGAACAAAGCAGGTCCTTGAATTGTCACAAAATATCATAGCAACTTAAAAATATGTAGTTTTGTTCTCCACAAACATCAAGAATCTCATTGAATTTTGCCACATTCAGCACATGCAGTAACCTTCGATGGCCCTTAAAGATTCAGGAGGAATTTCCTCCATTTGCAGTCCTGAACACCATATATTTTTTCATATACCATTTTTTGGTTCAGTCAACATGGATTTTTTTTTCTGGACTGTATCTGAAGGTCTGAGCCTGATGAAATTGTTGAAAAAAAATCCTAAAACATTATTTGCCTATTTTTCAACACCAATAAGTTCCATAGGCAAATGTATGTTCCTTTTCACACTTCTGTCAACTGTTCTGTCTTGTTGTGAGTATATAAATGCTCATCCTGCGAATTTGATTTTTTTCAGCCTAACTGTGCAAGTAGAAATCAGATACATGCCCAGTATCACTGTCCAGTGCATTATCAAAGCAGCAATACGGATGGACTGCAGACAAATAATATTGAACTCCCACAAGGCAAGTTGTTTTAAAAACTGTCACCAATATTAAATCCAGACATAGTGAATATCTTTCTACTCATTCATTTAATGTTTCACCAATACTCAATATAATAGTGATAAGACAGGGAAAACTAAGTTCCCAATATGAAGCCAGTCGCATGTTCCTTTCAGTTTTACTATGAGAAAGCATTTTATATGGCTTTATTAAAAGATAGTAGCGTGGTGTGTTCAACAACATCACATACGTCATTGCCCCTGCCCTCAATCTCTTAAACACCATCGACATTGGAAAATATATACAACACTGTACATTTGTGAATATGCCCTAGACTGCACTTGAGAGTATTATAGTGAGGGAGGCGATTATAGTATTTGTTTTCGGGTGGATAAGTCTTCTTTACTAGTACAACTGAATGCCTAATCCGTCCGAGGGCTGGATTCCTGGTTTTGATATCCAGGATAATTTTTTGCTTTCACAATCCAAATCATTGCACATTGCATATGAAGGGAGATAATTAACACAGCAATTTCCCATTTCACTGGATAAGAGGATTTTTCAGACCTAAAATAAAAATTTGTTTAAAAGGCCACCCATTGCCCATAGCCACAGGCTCTTTCCTAAATCATGTGCCCTGAACAATGCAGGCTCTTGGATTGTCACAAAATGTCATAGCAACTTAAAAATATGCAGTTTTGTTCTCCACAAACATCTAGAATGTCATTAAATTTTGCCATGTACAGTGCATACAGTAACCTTTTCACACTTCTATCAACTGTCCTGTATTGCTGTGAGTATATAAATGCTCATACTGTGAATTTGATTTTTTTCAGCCTAACAGTACAAGTAGAAATCAGATACATGCCCCTTATCACTGTTCAGTGCATTTTCAAAGTAGCAATAGGGATGGACAACAGACAAATTATATTGAACTCCAACAAAGCAAGTTGTTTTTAAAAAAAGTCACCAATATAAAATCCGGACATAGTGAATATCTTTCTACTCATTCATTTAATGTTTCACCAATATTCAATATAATGGTGATAAGACAGGGAAAACTAAGTTTCCAATATCAAGCAGTCGCATGTTCCTTTCAGTATTACTATGTGTAACGGCTACGACCCCCGGGTATTGTGCGATATTAGTACATGTTTCTAAAGTAGGTAATTTTGTGTAATCTGGCCGAATCAACTATGGGCCGAATCATTGGACTGTTTGTGGTAATTCGTTTTTTATCGCTGTCAAAATTTACTTTAGACGAATTGTGCACTGTTGGTATCGACGAATGTTAATCATATTAATCTATATTTTCAATGTGCGGACTCAAAATTTTATTAAATAGCTTAGTTTGTAAGCTTCAACCTCAAGTTATCCAGCGTTCTACCACACACGTTTCCACTGTTTGGAGTCCATTTTGCGCAAGGTGTTATGGGAAATCTCAGATATAAATAAAATAAATTTTGCATCAGCGAGGATTCCCTGTTTTAATTATAGAATCATCGTTTCAGTTATGTTTATTTCTTCAATGACATGCTTGTTATGGGTAGGCATTGTGGCTGAGGCCCCCTTGGGCGCAATGTTACGCCTGTGCGAGTTGGTTTTGGTAATTGTTAAGTGTTTTTCGGCCAGATCCCGGCCAAATTCCGGCCAGATCCCAGCCAACCCGGCAATTGTACTCTGGCCGATTGCGGCCGGTGTAGCCGGTATCATGTGATACCTGCCAGCGTTAATGCTATATAAGCAGACGTGAACGGTAAATCGGGGCTGAAATTCCATGGGGAAAACGCCAATAGTTTTGACTGAAGGAAAAATATCAAGGAGGAAAAACTGTAGTAATCTGTAAGTTAAATGGATGAATTTAATTAATTTTACCAAATCCTTTGAGCTGTGAGGCCTAAGAGGCACTCACAAAGCTCAAGATGATATATTTAGCGTAATGTAGCAGATTATAGTGGTCACCCAAGGACCAGCTTAGGCCTATGGAGGCTGGCAGCTCATTTAATTTCTATTTACTTTTCTCCTGCCATGGGGCAGCTTTTATCTACCATGGGGTAGCTTTTCTCCTGCCATGGGGCAGCTTTTATCTACCATGGGGTAGCTTTTTCTCCTGCCATGGGGCAGCCTTTCATCTACCATGGTGTAGCTTTTCTCCTGCCATGGGGCAGCCTTTTCTCCTGCCATGGGGCAGCCTTTTTTTCCTGTCATGGGGCAGCCTTATAATATATAGCAAACAATTTGTATTATAGACATGTAGTCTTAAATATACCATTTTTGGCATATTGCTTCATTTCAGTTTGACGTGCGGCCCTTTGTGAGAAGGATCCCCAGTGGGGCTCTTTCTGGCATAGTGCTGCATCTCAGACTGTGATGACACAGTGAATGGTTTTTATAAATCTAGTTGCGACAATATACAACTAGGGAATCAGTTAAAAAAAATGTTGAAAATAATTAATCTAGAAAAATGCTAAATAGCAGTTTGATCCAGTATTATCATAGGTCAGTCCATGAGACCATGACCCAATTAGGCTCCGTATATATGGTTTGTCATTGTCAAATTATTACCGTGCAAATTTTGGCCTTTATTTTGTATTTGGGGATCTGCTTCTCAGTCCCGCAGGTGTGATTTTTATATCACAGTTGCGGGAAAGGGGAACAGGCCTAAACACTTATATTTATGGGCTTCTTTGGTAACCAAAAATTGGGTTACGTGGAAATTAAATAGATAATAATAATAATAATCTTTTAGTAATTATATAAATACAGCAGCTAATAGGAAATGGTAATTTATTTCCTATTTCAATTACAAAATTATCCTAATGCTTTACAAAAAAAAGGTGGGGGGGGGGGGGGGTATCTGTGGCGGTCGGGTATAGTCCGTCGCATATTATCCATTATGCTTTGAGATAGTGATGGGCCTGACTACTTATACTCACGCCTATCACAGGTAAATATGCGTCGTACTTTGCCCTGGTCGGCGGGATACCTCAATGTTAAATTACTTATAATTAAATTCTCTGTGGCACCTTAACAAAGAAAAACCATATATCTTAATCGTGACTGTAAAGAACCTGCAGTCATGCTTCGAATCACTTAAACAACCTTTCTTATTTTATGTAAAATAAGAATCCAATCAAGTGTGATGAGACCTTTGCCTTATGCAAAAGAGCAAATGATTGGGTTGTTCTGAGCAACGTTCATCTAGTCTTGGGAAAGTGAGCACTGATTTGCAACAAATCTATATTTACCTAATCAATGGAAGGGGAAAATTTAATAATTAATTACTAATGTTAATTAATAATAACCTTAATCTTTAAAATTTACATTTAATTTAAAGTTAAATTAAATTATAATCAATATTGTTAGTGTAGTAGAATAGGCTTTTATAGGACTTTTTGGGCACACAGTTATTCACTGTGCTGTTCCATGCTGGAGGAACCTCCTACGGGGCTCTTTCCCGCATGGCGCAATACACTGAAGGCTCGTGTAAGACTGTGGTAGCGTTATAAATATATATGTGCTAGTTGTAATGATACAGTTGGTGTATCAAAGTTGGGTAAACCACCGTAGTTGTGGTAAGGCTGGTGTATGGTACCTGTAAGGAATATTTTTGGTCTATAGCATCATAACCATGTGTATGTTGCTATAAAAATATAAAAAATATTAGTGTTAATTCAAGCATAGGGCTTGATAGGTCAACCACGGTTGGTTAAAAACTTTCGGGAGTTGGCCAGGATAGACCCAAGTTTAGCTAAGGTGGAGCTTCCTTGTGCCAATCTCTGCCAACTGTCATCTTTATCATTTATCAACCATTTCATCATATTCGTTGTTATTAATCATCATCTCAAATCCGTGTTCACTTTTGTGTCGTCCAGTAATGTAGTCCCATATTTGTCTTGCGTTGTGCTGTAAATTGTGTTGTCTTGTATAATAGATGAAGAAAAATGAAAAATCTGTAAATACGTTCATTGGCAAATCAATTAAGTATAAGGACTAATAAATCATTCCTATGGAGTTTGTTTTTTTCTTATAATTTATTGTAGACTTTGTCTACTGGTGTCGCTATCCTGACAACATCACTGCTGTTAAGTTTCATTAAAGGCAAAAGAGGGCCTTTATTGATCAAGAGGACACTGGGGTCAGGATAACCACAGGGCATACCTGTGGTTGTGCTGAGGCTAATTGTCACTTTGATAGTTTAGTTAGTTTGGTTCAATTTGTCAGAAGGCTCCCTTACTTGTCCCTGTTTATACAATTTTATTCATGGGATTATTATAATTAAATGTAAATTAAACCCTTTTTTTCTTTTGCTGGCAATGAGACTTCAACTTGCAGTGATCTTTCAATCTTTGTATTTTTGCATTCAGGGTAAATATCTGCAGAGTTATCTCCCTTGATAGGTTTTAGGGAATTTCCATGTACTGAATTAATGTTTGCAGTGAGCAATTTGCTTATACCCAGCGCTTTAGATAACAATATTCTGTAATTGTTTTACCTTCGTAACTGATAGATCTGTTGGACAGCCGTGGAATGTATGGCAAATGGCCATTGCTATCCATGCTGGGACTGGCCTGCAGCTTTGTGGTTTCATGTAAATTATGTTGTTCACAGGTGGGTCTGTTGGACAGTTGTGGCATGCATGGCAACTATCCATTGCTATCCATGCTAGGCCTGGCCCACAGCTTCACCGTGACATATGAGAAAGCATTTTATATGGCTTTATTGAAAGACAGTAGCGTTTTTTTTTTCAACAGCATCACATTCGTCATTGCTCCTGCCCTCAATCTATTAAACACCATCGAAATTGGTAAATATATACAACACTGTACATTTGTGAATATACCCAAGATTGCACTTGAGAGTATTATAGTGAGGGAGACGATTGTAGTGTTTGTTTCTCGGTGGATAAGTCTTCTTTACTCGTACAACTGACTGCCTAATCCTTCCGAGGGTTGGAATCCTGGTTTTGCTATTCAGAACGATTTTTTTGATTGCATAATCCAAATCTTTGCACCTTGCATATGAAGGGAGATAATTAACACAGCAATTTCCCATTGCACTGGACAAGAGGATCTTTCACACCTAAAAATTTATTTAAAAGGCAACCCTTTGACTATAGCCACAGGCTCTTTCCTAAATGATGTGCCCTGTACATAACAGGCCCTCTTGAATTGTCACAAAATATCATAGCAACTTAAAAATATGCAGTTTTGTTCTCCACAAACATCGGGAATCTCATTGAATTTTGCCATATACAGCACATACAGTAACCTTTGATGGCTCTAAAAAATTCAGAAGGAGGAATTTCCCTCAATTGCAGTCCTGAACATCATATAATTTTTCATATACAATTTATTGGTTCATTTGGCTGAAAATATTTTTTTTTTTTTTCGATTGTAGCTGAAAGACGAAGCTTTCTGAAATTGTTGATAAAAACCCCCAAAATTATTTGCCCATTTTTCAGTACCAATAAGTTCCAAAGGCAAAAATACATTCCTTTTCACACTTCTGTCAGCTGTCCTGTCTTGTTGTGAGTATATAAATGCTCTTACTGCAAATTTGATTTTTTTTAGCCTAACAGTGCAAATAGAAATCAGATACATGCCCAGTATCACTGTCCAGTGCATTATCAAAGCAGCAATAGGGATGGACTACTCATTTAATGATTCACCAATACTCAATATAATGGTGAGAAGACAGTGAAAACTAAGTTTCCAATATCAAGCCAGTCACCTGTTCCTTTCAGTATTACTATGAGACAGCATTTTATATGGCTTTATTGAAAGACATTAGCGTGATGTGTTCGACAACATCAGATTCATCATTGCCTCTGCCCTCAATCCAATAAACACCATCGACATTGGAAAATATATACAACACAGTACATCTATGAATATACCCAAGATTGTACTTGAGAGTATCATAGTGAGGAAGATGATTGTAGTGTTTGTTTCTTGGGTGGGTAAGTCTTCTATACTCCTACAACTGACTGCCTAATCCGTCCGACTGCTGGAATTCTGCTTTTCCTATCCAGAAAAAGTTTTTTTGGTTTCACAAGCCAAAGCATTGTGCTTTGCATATGAAGGGAGATAATTAACACAGCTATTTCCCATTGCACTGGATAAGAGGATCTTTTAGACCTAAAAATTTATTTAAAAGGCAGCCCATTGCCCATAGCCATAGGCTCTTTCCTAAATGATGTGCCCTGAACAAAGCAAGTCCTTGAATTGTCACAAAATATTATAGCAACTTAAAAATATGTAGTTTTGTTCTCCACAAACAATAAGAATCTCATTGAATTTTGCCACATTCAGCACATGCTTTGATGGCCCTTAAAGATTCAGGAGGAATTTCCTCCATTTGCAGTCCTGAAGACCATATATTTTTTCATACACCATTTTTTGGTTCAGTCAACATGGATTTTTTTTTCTGGACTGTATCTGTATTACAATGAGACAACATTTTATATGGCTTTATTGAAAGACCTTTGATGGCCCTAAAAAATTCAGGAGGAATTTCCTCCATTTGCAGTCCTGAACATCATATATTTTTTCATATACCATTTATTGGTTCAGTCTGCTGAATTTGTTTTTTTCGACTATCTGAAGGTCTAAGCCTTATGAAATTGTTGACAAAAAAAAACTAAGTTTCCAATATCAAGCCATGTTCCTTTCAGTATTACTATGTGAAAGCATTTTATATGGCTTTATTGAAAGAGAGTAGCGTGATGTGTTCGATTACATCACATTCGTTGTTGCCCCTGATCTCAAACTAATAAACACCATCAACATTGGAAAATATATACAACACTGTACATATGTGAATATGCCCAAGATTGCACTTTAGAGTATTATAGTGAGGGAGATGATTGTAGTGTTTGTTTCTCGGGTGGATAAGTCTTCTTTACTTGTATAACTGACTGCTTAATCTGTCCGAAAGCTAGAATCCAGCTTTTGCTATCCAGAACCATTTTTTGGTTTCACAATCCAAAGCATTGCACTTTGCATACGAAGGGAAATAATTAACGCAACAATGTCCCATTGCACTGGATAAGAGGATCTTTCAGACCTAAAAATTTATTTAAAAGGCAAATCATTGCCCATTGCCACAGGTTCTTTCCTAAATGATGTGCCCTGTACATATCAGGCCCTTGAATTGTTACAAAATATCATAGAAACTTAAAAATATGCAGTTTTGTTCTCCACAAACATCCGGAATCACATTGATTTTTGCCATATACAGCACATACTGTAACATTTGATGGCCCTAAATAATTCAGAAGGAGGAATTACCTCCACTTGCAGTCCTGAATATCATATATTTCTTATCAACCTACCTTACAATTGTTTACTACGGGTTACACTACAGTGGAAGACCCTAACTCGGAAAATATACTCTCTATTTGATCTTTCCCAAGAGATTTGGGAAAGAAAAGTGGTGCAAAAACACTATGAAAAAATAAGCCAAAACTGGGTCGAGTGCCATCGGCGCACACCCAGTAGGGGACACTCTTCTCTTAGTACAATTCCACGACTTCCGTTAACCAGTGCGCAAAGCAGTCATCAAATCATTCTTTTTTAGTCCGCTCTCCTTGAAGGACATGCGGCCATTTGCATTACGAAACAGTGATAATTCAACTCGTCGATAATGGGTTTCCTGTGACCTGGTCCCTTCTCCATCGTTTTGTCATCTGGGATGGGCTTCCATACTCAGCTGGATATGGTGGAAGTTTCCCGGGCAAGGGCTGTGATTTTCTTGGCCTTTTGCTCTGACTGTGTCCCAGTCCACATCCGCAACAGCACGGAGTCTTCCCCTGCTGCTTGGTCTCTGCGGTTCGGTGACGGATCTCATTCCTCTAGGTCGGCTGCATGTCAGACCTCTCCAACACTTTATGCTCAGTTGTTGGAGGCTGAATGTCGATCCTCTGGATCTGGTGCTTCAGTTTCCGGAGTCTCTTCCTTGTCACCATCTCCCCTGACAGATTTCAGTGGATTATGCAGGGAGTTCCATTGGACTTCCCCATGTCCGATCGTGTTCTGATGGCAGTCGCTAACGATCTCGGATGGGGTGTGACGTTGGATCCTCTAGGTCTTTTCCTTCCCGGGTCATGGTACCAGGATCCAGCAGCTCTTCACATCAACCAGAAGGAGCTTCTTGCTCTTCTTCTGAGTTTCCGGCAGTGGATTCCCCGCCTTTTGAATTGTCTGGTCCTTCTGTTGTCCGACAATTCGACAGTGGTTGTTTACATTTGGAACCAGGGCGGCACGCACTATGTTCCCATGTACGAATTGGTTCAGGATCTTCTACTGCTCGCTCAGCATGTCAACGCCGGAGTGGTGGTTCGTCATATTCCCAGTCGTCTGAACGTCCTAGCCAACTCCCTGTCCCGATGGGGTAGGTTCTTTTCCACCGAGTGGATGCTCCACATGGCTGTGTTCCAGTCTCTTTGCGATCTCTGGGGTCGTCCCCACATCAGTCTCTTTGTGACTCGTTGAAACCATCTGGTGGACACTTTCGTGTCCCCATGTCCAGATGCTCTGATGCTTTATCCCTCCTTTGGAATGGTCTTGTCAGCTATGCCTTCCTGCCAGTTCTGATTCTGCCTCAGGTTCTAGCCCAGATACGAACATGCAGTTGTCAAATCATTTCGATCACACCCCTGGCACCTCAGTGGGTGTGGATCAATCTGCTCTGCTCTCTGTTAGCGGCGGTTCCGGCCCGTCTCCTTCTACGTCGCGACCTTCTTTGCCAAGGTCACCCTAAGAGATTTCACATCAACCTGATTTCATTGTGCCTTCGCGCATGTCTTTTGTCAGGTCCTGTCTCCTCTGTAGTGTTTTTTTCGAGACGAGCCGTGGAGTTGCTTTTCTTCTTCAAGGAGGCACTCCACTGGTTTAGCCTATGTGGCTAAGTGGAAGGTCTTCTGTCAATGGTGTGCGGATCACTCTGTTGCTTCTGTCACTCCTTCGATCACACAGATTGCGGAGTTTCTTATATATGTTTGATTCTGGGGGTCTCCTGTTTCCATCAATGGGTACAGATCCATGCTTCAGAGACCTTTTCATATGTGGGACAGCATCCCAACTAATCCATGCCTCTCCAAGCTTGTTTGGCACTTTTCCTTGAAAATGCCTAGGACTTTGCAGCTTTCCCCAAGATGGAATCTTTCTTGGGTGCTGCTCTGCTTGGGGGGTGGGGGGGGGGGGCACCATTCAAGCCTTTATCCCAGGTGGATATGCATTTTCTCACATACAAGACAGCTTTTCTGATGGCTTTTGCCTCAGTCAGACGGGTTAGTGAGCTTCACGCCCTCTCGGTTGACCCAGCCTTTTTCTGGAGCTTTCCCACCAGTGTTATGTTTACCAGTGATTGCTCCTTTCTGGCCAAGAATCAGATACCGGAAACTACTCCGCCTCCTATCTGTATCGGGACTCTTCCTTCTGTTGAGGGTAAACACCCTTTGCTCTGTTCATTTGGAAGGGTAGGATCGATTTTCTGTCTCTTATTCCTGGTCGACAAAAGATCTCTCCTGAATCCATTTCTCGAGGGATTTGTCTTGCTATTTGTGCAGTTTCTGCTCCTCTAGTGACTGGCGATTGTATTACCAAACGTTTTTCTGCCACGAGGTGAATGCATTGTCTACCTCTAACTCCGTCATGTTGTCGGATGTTATGCTGGCAGCCTACTGGAGAAATGCTACTTTCTCCACTTATCTGCGACAGTTGAAGGAGCAGGCAGAGGACCTTTGTTCTACAGGCCCTCTTTCTTCTGCTCAGACTGTTGTCTATCCCAGCCATTCGGCTTCTTACAAGGTCAGTTCCAGCTCTGTGCTGTTACTGTCCTTTCTGTCTGTGCGTCGCACATAACCATACACCTTATCTCTCATTGTCTTGTACTAATGTTTGTGATGCTATGGTTTGATAGGCCTAGGGACCTCTTCCTCTGTCCATGGTTCCAGTGCAATTGGGTTATGTGTGGGTTGGTTATGTGATTCCCTCCATCATATTGTCTATTCAGCCGGTAGTAAACAATTGTAAGGTAGGTTGATAAGAAATTTAAATTTATAGTAAATTTCCTTTCTTATTATACCTACCACAATTGTTTACATGGAGGCCCTCCCGTCTTCTTATTCGGGTAAGAATCCTTCCTTCCCGCTGATCACATAACTCTATGTTGGTGGCCCAAAAAATGGTTTGATGACTGCTTTGCGCACTGGTTAACGGAAGTCGTGGAATTGTACTAAGAGAAGAGCGTCCCCTACTGGGTGCTCGACCCAGTTTTGGCTTATTTTTTTGTGGTGTTTTTGCACCACTTTTCTTTCCCAAATCTCTTAGGAAAGATCAAATAGAGAGAATATTTTCCGAGTTAGGGTCTTCCACTGTAGTGCAAGCCTGTAGTAAACAATTGAGGTAGGTATAATAAGAAAGGAAATTTACTATAAAATTTAAATTTTTTCATATACGATTTACTGGTTCAGTCAGCTGAAGGTGTTAGCCTTATGAAATTGTTGATAAAAACATCAAAAATTATTTGCCCATTTTTCAATACCAATAAGTTTCTAAGGCAAAAGTACATTCCTTTTCACACTTCTGTCAATTGTCCTGTGTTTTGAGTATTTAAATGCTCATACTGCATATTTGATTTTTTTCAGCCTGACATTGCAAGTAGAAATCAGATACATGCCCAGTATCACTATTCAGTCCTTTATCAAAGCTGCAATGGGAATGGCCTGCAGACATATAATATTGAACTCCCACAAGGCAAGTTTTGTTTTTTTTAAAAATCACCAATATTAAATCCAGACATAGTGAATATCTTTCTACTCATTCATTTAATGTTTCACCAATACTCAATATAATGGTGAGAAGACAGTGAAAACTAAGTTTCCATTATCAAGCCAGTCGCATGTTCCTTTTAGTATTACTATGAGAAAGCATTTAGCACTTTTTGGGGAAAAGTATGTGAAGCTGTGTGTAAACATATAACATACTGGAAATGCATATTGCAGTTCAAATGGAGACATGTTCATTAAGAGTCTATCCATAGTAGGAACCCTGTTGTGGTTGCGCCAGTTGCTTATATGTTCTTACATATACAGACCTGAGAGTGATGATAATAAAATAGCTGAAATTTGCTAAACATTTGATGAAATGTGAAATCTTGGGGGAAATTTCAATTGTGCCTTCAATTACAAGAATATTGCAATATTAATGCGATATCTTAAAATGAATTTGTATAAATTCTCAAGACAATGGCCTGCAGGTCCATTTTCCCATGGTTTTAAAGAAATAATTTTGATGTATTCTCAGAACCACTTGGTTGAAATCGGCCAATTTTAGAAGACATTCTCCTTCCTTCATATGTGTTTACCTGTTTAGCCAAGAAATCAGACATTGAGAAAGTGTGTGTAAAATGAAAATGGCATAAGTGAAGATTGCAGTACAAATGGGGGCACATTTGTTAGAAAGCCTCCATAAGAAGATTCTTATTGTGTACATTCTACATGTGTGTGTGCATGCTTAAGTGAGTCATTGAGAATGGTGATTCCTTTTTTCCATTGCTGGTCATTGTATATTACAGATACAGTAGAATCATCTTAATTGAATATCCATTTTGCCAGTGAAAATTATTCAATTAACAGGGTTTGGGCCAGTTTCCTGTGTTCTGGAGGTAAACTTACCATTTATTCTATTATATCTTGTTTGACAGAGCTCTATGAGCTCTGTCAAACAAGATATAATAGAATAAATGCCTGTATTGGATGTAGTGAGGCCAAAAAGGTTGATAAATAAGGGAATTTGGTGTGTGTCACAGTAATTTTTTCGACATATTACAAAAATTTATATACAATTAACAGGAGTTTACTCTACAACCCATATGCAATAAACAGATCAAATTTGTATTGAAGGTATGGTAAATGGTTTTGTGTTTGAAAATTATATTCAATTAACAGGGATATACAATTAAGAGATATCCAATTAAGAGGGCTCCACTCTACTAGTAATAATGAGCAAAGTGTGGAAATGGATGAACATCAAAGGTGTGGCAGCAATGTTAATTTTATGTGTCATGAGACAGAACCTTTTGAAGATAAATGTAAAACAAACAGACAAAAATCACATGTCATTGTGCCTGTCGCTTACCTCAAAGAAAACCTGACTGGTAAGAATGACTAGTTGGCAAATAACTTTAACCCTTGTATCATGTGAAGACAGTGTCATCAGTGTTCTATGTTTTAGTGACTGATATCGGACAGATATGTTATCCGGAACATTGACAGGGTACTTGGTCTCATGTTCCTGCCAACAACACATAACCAGGCTTGGCTTTGCCTCATTTGTTTATGCACTGCCGATGGGAAATGAAACTGTACATGCTCCCTTTCAATGCTCTAGATAACTTATAACGATATGAGCCTGGAATCCTATGAATGAAATAAAATCAGATGAATTGAGCATCTGTTAATTTCCGTTGAAATGAAATGTCTTTAGTCCCTATTTAGCATATTTTTTAATTTCCGTTTTTAAGTACAGTAAAATCCTCTTAATTGAATATCCATTTTGCCAGTGAAATTTATTCAATTAACAGGAGTATTCAGTTAACAGGGATTTGGCCAGTTTCCTGTGTTCTGGAGGTAAACTGAGCATTTATTCTATTATATCTTGTTTGACAGAGCTCATAGAGCTCTGTCAAACAAGATATAATAGAATAAATGCCTGTATTGGATGTAGTGAGGCCAAAAAGGTTGATAAATAAGGGGAATTTGGTGCGTGTCACAGTAATTTTTTCGACATATTACAAAAATGTATATACAATTAACAGGAGTTTACTCTACAACTCATATGCAATTAACAGATAAAATTTGTACTGAAGGCATGGTAAATCGTTTTGTGTTTGAAAATTATATTCAATTAACAGGGATATACAAATAAGAGATATCCAATTAAGTGGGCTCCACTGTACTTTGGTAACAACCACAAATACATGCATGTAATAGCATTGACAACAGAGTATAAGCTTGTAAATCGTGATTCAAAATTTGGAAATATCTTCTGAGATAATCGTGTATTATTTCCATTTTTACCTCAACATATAACTCATGAAACAGTATTTCTGGTGCATCAATTATGCAAATTTGACTAGCTTAAACTAATTGTATATATTATGTGTGCATGTCAATACTGCTCAAGCTGCAGGCCACATTTATGTATTGATCATAACGAACCTTCTCAGGTTCTATCTTATCATCATGTGACAAGAACGTGTTCTTTTGTGTTCAGTCCTGAATTCAAGATGGCCATCAGTGTCCATTTTGTTCCAAACTGATTATATGTGCTGTGTGGATATGAGCTTACTGACAGGGGAAATGAGTCCATACATATTCCCTGTCAATGTTACACAGATAACTTATAATGTTTTGAGTTGGGAATTGTAGGAATAAGTTTGAAATCAGAAAAGGTTTAAGACATGATAGTTTCTTTCAAAACAAAAATGTTTCAGGTCCCCATTTTAGCATATTTTGGTATGTTACTTTAGAAGCACTGTGGTATTGAAACTGAGTATAAACCTGTAAGTGACAGTTTTAAATTTGGAAATTTATTTTCATATACATGTATATCCATATTGTTAACATTTCAAGTGAAATGGAATATTCAGAACTTTTCTGTGAAAAGTATGTGAAGCCTGTGTGCAAACATCAAACATACTGAGCTAAAATGCATATTGCAGTTTAATTGGGGATATGTTCCTTAGAGTCCATCCATAGTAGGAACCTTGTTGTGGTTGCTCCAGTTGCTTATATGTTCGCACATACATATACAGACATGAGAGTGATGATCAATAAAATAGCTGAAATTTGCTTAAAATTTGATGAAATGTGATATCTTGGTGTATTTTCAAAACAAATTAACAAAAATCTGTCAATTCACAGGAGACTTTCTCCTTTCTCCTCCCTGCATATATAAGTACCCATTTTCCCAAGAAATGTGAGATTGAGAAAGTGTGTGTAAAATGCCAAAAGTCGCATAAGTGAAGATTACAGTATAAATGGGGACATATTCATTTGAACCCCACCACTGAAAGATTCCTGTTGTGTGCATTCTAGATGTGTGTGGGTGCATGCTAAAGTGAGTCATTGAAAATGGTGCTTCCTTTTTTCCTTTGTTGGTCATTGTGTATTACAGATAATACTGAGCGAAGTGATTAACTCTTTTGGTGCGGAATAATCTGAGAAACAGAATTCTTAGCACCTAATATTCATCAGGAATTTTACAAAGAGTATAGGTTGTTAGACTAAAGTATTATTATTTTAAAAAGATGTTTTATTATTTTAAAAGATGTTCTTATGATCTCATTGACAGTTTTTCAAACAATTTCCTGCATATATTTAAATGGCACCTTTATACTTTCAAGGGACGATATCGTTATTCATGGAGGACATAAATGGTGCACGAAACATAGGAATACGTATGTTTGTTCAACCCTTTACCCAACAAATCGGCCGCATCCCCCCCCCGCGTAATATGCAACTTAAGCAGTTGAAAAAATATCATATTTTTATACTGTACCAATGACCCAGACATAGCTGGTGCTAACTCTTAAAATCTAGGGCCAAACACAAATTTTGCCCCCCAATTCCCAAAATATGCATCTAAAACCAAAAGAAATCATGTCCTGAAGGACCTCCATACTTTGCCCCTACTGCGCATGCGCAGTGTCAAGGTCGTTCCGAAATTGGCGCCAATCACCATTCTTTGTTTGGCCCTTCATCAGTCAACATCTCACTGATCTTTGTGCTTGTAAATCTCAGTTTAAAGGATGCCAGACACATAATTATTGGAGAAATGGTGATTCTAAGGAGGATATAGAAGGAGGAGAGGAAAAAGGAGTGACAGAAAATAATCAGGGCTGTAACTTAAAATTTTTTTAATGAAATTATGTTAAGTTGCCTATTTTCGAGGCATGGGCCTGTTGTTGTCATTCTTGCTATAAAGTTGCACTGCTTATTCAGTGTTTCCTCTCTCCTGGTCTTCTAAGTCCCCCTTGCTATTCTCCCATGCTTTTGGCATATTTTGGAGAAAGATCATTTCTAAATTCTCTTGGGAGAATTAGCTTGGTTACAGAATGAATTCTGTTATTTTCCCCATGTTTACGTTTTCACCCATGGGTGTTTAAACGTTGTGTGCTGCATCTACCATCTGATGTTCTGCAGATTCTTCCCTGGGAGTCTCTGTTTTGCATCAGATAGTGTGTAATTTTGATGACTGATTTCGGGCCAGTTTTGTCAGTGCCTGGAGTCATGTTTTCTGGTGTTTTTACACTGTTTGTTTACATTGGCAACAGTCTCTTTTGAGGGGGGCTGTTTGTCTTTGGAGTAGTTTATCTCACTATAAGATACATTATTATTATCCGTAAGTGTTGCATTAATTATTTAATATAATTTTAAAATTTTTGACCACACTTAGCCTTGGGATCCATTGGGGCTCAACGTTACTTTTCAGAAACTTGGGCTTCGCTGAAAAAATATTTTTCAAAAATTATTTTGATTTTCATTTGTTTTTTCAATATTAATGGATCATGTTATTATGTATCTTTGTGTTTAGGGGTTTGTGCGAGTACTAGGACTTGTTGACTTTTCACAATGAAAGGATATTGTTCAAATTGTAATAGGAAGAAATCTTCCTCTGACTTTCATGATCATTGTATTAATTGTAGTCAGTGTACTCGCACTAACTCCTGTTCAATATGTCAATATTGGGATGACAAACATTGGAAACGTGTGTCACGATATGTTGTTAGTGGAGAGAGGGCTATGCCGGCCCTTTCTCCGCAGGGTCACTCTACTCTATCAGTTTCTATTTCAGAGGAACAAGAACAGGGTGATGTTTCCATGTTATCTTCCGCAAGTGCGCTTCCGTCGTCACAATTGAATGCAGAGCTAGCGGCAAAAGTGCTCATGGAGATACGACAGTTGCCTAAGAGGTCCCTAGTAGGATCGACGGTGCTGTCGTCCGCTAGCTCGCCCAGTGTAGCGTCCATTCACCAAATGGTTCGGCAGCCGGGTTCGTCCGATGCAGTCCAGGAGGAAATGTTGGGTGATGCGAGCACTATAAACATTCAAGGTGCACACCCAGTGACGACGGATAGTAGGAGAGATCGGAGGAAGCCTTCTAGTCCGGTTCCTAGCTCGTCCAGGTCCAGCCGGGCCGCGAGCGAGAGAGGCCCCTCTCTCGTACAACAACATCTGGGACCAGATGTTGTGGTACAAAATGTGTCGTTAGCGGAGCACACGTCCGTCGCTCGGGACGCTCCGTTGTATAGGCAGTCCGCTGAGACTGCTCAGGCTTCTTCTTCCTCTCACCAGCGCACACGACCGCACCTTGGCTACGTGACCGCCGATATTCTACCAGTTTCGCCGATCAGGGATTATTCGGCGACCAGGTCACACCATCCGGTAGCCAGGGACACGAGGCCGGTTGACTCCGGACGTTCGCATAGGTAGAGTATGCGGGAGTCACTAGATTCGGAGCTGCCCTCGGCGAAGCAGCGAAAGACTGCGCCTCCGCAGGCCTTGATGTCGGACGTGCTTGCTCAAATAGCACAACTTATCGCAGCATCCCAGCAACCGACAGAAACGGTGTCGGATCGGGAAATATCCGACGGCGCTGGGTCGGTACGCTCCGCCGAAGCATCGGGTGCGGACGACCGGGAGCATCATGAGGTCCGACCGGATGGTGAAAGGGATATGGATGACTTGGAGCTATCCCTTTCGGAACAACATAAAGCTGCCATGGACTTCATCCGGCACTTTCTTCCTCAGGTTGTTCCGTCGGGCCAGACTGCTGCGGTACCGGACAAGAGAATTATAGCGTCATTGGACACTGATTTCTTCGAGCGGTTCAGGGACATCGCTCCTGAGTTTCCGTCTCAGTCCAATAATGTCACAAGGACATTTGAATTATTGAACGACGCTATATTCAAGCTTGCTTCCAAAACAGGAAAAGCGGGTTTCTTGTCCGCCAATGCTCTTAACCTGCCTTTCATTAATGCAAGGAATAAATTCGATACGGCAGGACAGGGTATCCCGAGAGTTCCTCTGCGTATGGACGACGAGGCGGAAGACTTAGAATTGTCATTACCGTCGTCTACGTCTATCCCAACCGCGGTGTTGTATACAACTATTTCGTCTAACAGAGCCAGTTTAGACGCTTTATCTTACGCAGACCACCTTACAAAGGCATTATCACTGCGTCTTCAAGGGAAAGAATTCCAGGATATTCAATCCTCTTTAAGACTTCTTTCAAGGGCAGTAGCTTATTTCACGTGTAACTCCGCCCTTTCAGTGGCAAACCTGGAGTTGGTTAGACGTGACGCAGCCCTAGCTACATCCACACTCGTGGATAGTAAGGTGAAGAACTCTCTCAGAGTCGCTTCGGTCTCCGGAGAACTTCTCTTCGACGGCAAGCTTTCTGCAATTTACGATAAAATTACTAAGAAAGCTTCGGATTCTCTGCTGTTTAAATTCGCTTCTAAGAAGACGGACACGGCAGATAAGAGTAAGACAGGCACTTCTGGGTCTAATGCGCCCAAGAGAGGTTCCTATAGAGGTTCCGGTGCGTCCTCTTGGTCTTATTCAAGAGACCGTCAAGGCAGCGACTCACGTGCGGGACGTCCTTCGGGCCGGGACAATCGGTCGGACGCCCCGAGGTCGACGGGACGAGGTGCAGGTCGTGGAGGACATGGTTTCTCCTCCCGCAGGCCTCGCAGGTCCAGGAGGTGATGGCTTCAACCTCTATCATGTTCCGGTTGGCGGAAGGTTGTCGAGTTTTTCAGAAGAGTGGGCGTCGATTATGGACGACCCTTGGGTGAGAGGGGTGATTTCGGAAGGTCTAAGAATATCCTTCAAACGAAAGCCTCCATTAACTCAAAGTCCAAAATGGACTCAACTTCCGTCAAATCCGCAGAAAAGAGACGCTCTGTTATCAGAGGTGCAGTCTCTTTTAATGAAGAACGCAGTAGAGGTCGTAGAAAACCAGGAAACACCGGGATTCTACAGCCATCTGTTTCTGGTTCTGAAACCAGACGGCTCGTTCCGTCCAGTCATAGATTTGAGCTGGATAAACAAGCTGATCGTCGCTCCGAAGTTTTATATGGAGACGATTCGATCGGTCAGAGCGAGTATTCGGGTGAACGATTATGCTACAAGCATAGATCTCAAAGATGCATACTTTCACGTCATGGTACATCCGTCATTCAGAAAGTATCTACGCTTCGCAGTCCTAGGAGTGGTGTATCAATTCCGGGCGATGTGCTTCGGATTGAACCTAGCACCCTGGGCTTTCACTCGGGTAATGAACTCGGTAATGATGTATTTCCGAGCTCATTCGTCTGCGGTAACGTCGGCCTACCTGGACGACATTCTTCAGAGGTACGGCAACGAGTTAACGCTTCAGAACGATGTGCAGAATCTGCTTCTATTGCTCCGACGTCTCGGTTTTATAATAAACGAGGAGAAGTCGGATCTGGTGCCGTCCAAGTCATTCACACATCTGGAAATGAGCTTCGAGACGCACAACAATCTCGTTCATCTGCCGTTAACCAGAGCGAAATTAGTCAGTTGTTACGCTCGCTATTGTCTTCACGCAGACAAAGTCACAGCGAGGGAGTTCATGAGACTGATAGGTCTGTGCGGAGCCGCTGCGGATCTCATTCCGATGGGGCGGTTACGCACTCGTCCTCTCCAAATTTTCTTGACTCAGAATTGGAGTGTGAAAATTCATTCGCTTGACATAGACGTTCTATTGTCAGATCAAGTGAAACGAGAGATTCAGACTTGAGCAAACATTCAGTGGTTAACTCAGGGAGTTCCGCTGCAGTTGCCGGATCCGAGTTTTACGATTATGACGGACGCCAGTCAAACAGGTTGGGGTGCATCATTGATCCCAACGGATTCGAGATGCCAGGGTCTTTGGGATCCGCAATTCCTACGCAATCACATAAACATCAAGGAAATGATATCAATTTGGCTTGCGTTACGTCATTGGATGGACATTATTCACAATGCTCATATCCAAATCCTGTCCGACAATACGACAGTAGTGGCATATATACGGAACCAGGGAGGCACTCATTCAGTTCCGTTATTCAATCTAACGGAAAGAATCCTTCTGTTTGCTCTAGAACATCAAGTTCTACTTTTGGTCCGTCATATACCGGGTCGTCTGAATGTACTAGCAGATTCCCTTTCACGAAAGGGTCGCTTGTTGCCGTCGGAGTGGACTCTCAACAAACAAGTATTCAATCAGATTTGCTACCAATGGGAACGGCCAATGATAGACTTATTTGCGACACATCTCAACAATCAGTTGCAGACGTATGTGTCACCGTGTCCGGATCCAAGAGCATTTGCAGTAGACGCTCTGTCGATCCCTTGGGACGGAATGATAGGATATGCGTATCCTCCAACGCCATTGATTCAGCAAATATTGCTAAAAATAAAACAATCTCAATGCAAGATTCTGTTGGTAGCATCTCTGTCTCCACAGAGACCGTGGATAAATCTACTCAGGTGTCTGTTGTGGGACCTACCGCAAAAGCTTCCTCCACGGGAGGATCTTCTTTCGCAGGGGAAACCGCGTCAATTTCATCACAACCCGCTAGGTCTCAACCTTCACGTTTTTCCGTTGTGCGGTCCTTCTTGCATGGCAAGCGCTTTACAGGACGAGCAGTGGACGCGATTTCTAACTGTAGGAGGACCTCCTCTTCGCTAAACTATGTGGCTAAGTGGAAGGTTTTTCGTCGTTGGTGTAGGGATCATTCTGTTGATATTTTCGATCCCTCCATACAAGACATTGCAAACTTTCTAGTATACTTGTTTGACGAAATCAAACTGCAGCCTGTTACTATTAAGGGTTATAGGTCTATGTTATCTGATACCTATGCACATCATGATAGTTTACAAATTGGATCTAATGTCTCTTTATCTAAGTTAGTTAGAAACTTCTCGATAAATAGACCCAGAACTCTTAGGTTAATTCCTAAGTGGAATTTAGCTTGGGTTCTTCTTAAACTGAAGGAAAAGCCATTTGAACCTCTTGGGACAGTAGATTTCAAATTCTTGTCTTATAAGACAGCTTTTCTCTTAGCTTTCTCTTCTGCTAGAAGAGTCAGTGAGCTTCATGCACTGTCGGTGGATGATTCTCACTATCGTAGTGTCGGGAACACTATCACCTTCACAACTAATGTGGGATTTTTAGCTAAGAATCAGGCTCCTAATAAATATCCGGAACCTATTGTTATTAAGGCCCTTCCGTCTTCAGACGGGCGTAGGCTTTTACTCTGTCCTGTTAGAGCGTTACGTATTTATAAACAGAGATCTCAGTTTATCAGAAAGGGACGAAAACGTTTCTTTCTGTCTCTGATGCCTAATAGAAAGGACATTTCGGTCCATTCTATTGCTAGATGGATTCAATTAACTATCCGTACTGCTTATGAAAATTTATCTTCTTCTCAGCAGTCTGTGCTTAAGATTTCGGCTCATGAAGTAAGAGCTCTTTCTACATCTTGGGCTTACGCAAATAGTATTGCTATTACAGATTTAATGAAGGCTGCTTATTGGTCTCAGCCATCCACATTCACGAATTTTTATCTCAGAAATATTGAGTCCATTTCTGGAGACCTGCATTGTTTAGGTCCATTATCTGTTGCTCAGAATGTCGTCCACTAAACAGTTGCAACTATAGTTATGCAGGCTTTCTGTTCCGGCAGTGACTCCGTCCGGCTGCCCTCTTCGCTCTGGGCTATTTGACCAAGGGGAAGGGGGGGGGGGGAGGGTGTTCCCTTAGGTCACCTGCTTTATAGTGAAAAGCAAGGGAATTCCTCCTCTGAAGTCAGTATTTCTGAGTCGTTCCCAGGATGGTTTTAAAGTGTAATATTAATATTAAAAATTCATTCATGTCATGTTTTTAATGTGTAGCTCGGTGTGAAGCATTTGTATTTGTCAAGTGTCAAACGGGCGTTAATATACAATCCTCGGACACTTTTAATGAATATAAAGAGTCTCAATTCTCTGGACTAACTTTATTTATTGGCTTACTTTAAAAATAATTAGTATAAAGGGTTATACTGGATGTTAATAGAGAACATGAAGGTTATTGTGCTCAATTATGAAGGGTATTGCATCTTTCTAATTTATCATAAATAAGAAAGATACATGTAAAGCCTAATACCCCTTTTCTCCTTGAGGGGTTGACTCTATATTATATAGTTGAGCTTATTGGATTTTCCTCTATGTCCTAGGCCCTCCAGCCTTTTTACTATTCAGCTATGTCTGGGTCATTGGTACAGTATAAAAATGTTAAAAAATTTATAGTAATTTATATATTTTTTATACTTACCAATGACCCAGACGGGGATGGCCCTCCCAGGAGTTGGGAACTCATACCTCCCCGCTGAGTACATAACGCTGACCAGGCATTGCTTGCAAGAATGGTGATTGGCGCCAATTTCGGACTGTCCTTGACACTGCGCATGCACAGTAGGGGCAAAGTATGGAGGTCCTTCAGGACATGATTTCTTTTGGTTTTAGATGCAAATTTTGGGGATTGGGGGGCAAAATTTGTGTTTGGCCCTAGATTTTAAGAGTTAGCACCAGCTATGTCTGGGTCATTGGTAAGTATAAAAAATATATAAATTACTATAAATTTTTTAACTTTTCAAAATATTTCAACAAAACCATATCATGTGACCCCTCATTGGAACGAGCTCATTGGAACGAACTTGTCAAGCTCATTCCAACGAGGGGTCACATGATATGGTTTTGTTGAAATTTTTTGAAAAATTTGAAAAAATTATATTTAAAATAATAAATTTTGATATCGTCTGCATTGGGTAAAGGGTTAAAAGCACTTGGAAACAGACACTCATAGTTGGCTAAAATGACTACTGCAGTACCTTTCCGTGTCAGTCATCTGTTGACTTTAGTCGCCTGTCGCGCCAAAAGAGTTAAATGGATGAACCTCAAAGTTGTGGCAGTAATGTTAATTTTATGGATCGTGAGGCTGAATCTTTTGAAGATGAATTTGAAACCAACAGAAAATCACATGTCAATGTACCTGTCACTGAAGTCAAAGAAAACATGTCAGGGTGAGAATGGCTAGTTGATAAATAATTTTTAACCTTGGATTCTGTGAAGACAATGTCATCAGTGTTCTAAGTTTTAGTGATTGTGGTATAGGACAGAAGTGTTATCCGGAACATTTGGGCTCCCTATGGGAGCTTGAATTTGAACTTGGTGCAATACAGTGGAGCCCGCTTAATTGGATATCTCTTAATTGTATATCCCTGTTAATTGAATATAATTTTCAAACACAAAACCATTTACCTTACCTTCAGTACATATTTGATCTGTTAATTGCATATGGGTTGTAGAGTAAACTCCTGTTAATTGTATATAAATTTTTGCATTATGTCGAAAAAATTACTGTGAAACGCACCAAATTCCCCTTATTTATCAACCTTTTTGGCCTCACTATATCCAATACAGGCATTTATTCTATTATATCTTGTTTGACAGAGCTCTATGAGCTCTGTCAAACAAGATATAATAGAATAAATGCTCAGTTTACCTCCGGAACACGGGAAACTGACCAAATCTCTGTTAATTGTTTACTCCTGTTAATTGAATAATTTTCACTGGCAAAATGGATATTCAATTAAGAGGATTCTACTGTATTAGGAAAATTCTTTAAAACCTTCTTCAGATCCAGTGGTTGGAATCTTAGAATTTAAACTTGTGGCAATGAGACGGTGATTATTTACAAACTTTCTCTAGGCCCAATAGTCAGAATGTTTTGATACTTGAGATTAGAATCTTTAGGGATACAAGATTCAAGTTAGTTCATATCAAGTGCCTGACTTCATATTTGTACCCCCATCTTAAATGGGGTGTATACTGGATTACATGCATTTGTCCATCCATTCGTTTGTTTGTCCATCTGACCAAAATCTTAAAATGTTCTATTACTTCACCAATAGTTGATACATTGACATGAAATTTGGTATGCATCTTCCCCATCACATTTTAAAAATCTTCTCCAGACCCAGAGGTTGGAATCCTTTATTGGTATGCAGCATTCTTATGGAGATTAGATCCAGATTTGTTCAAATGAAACCCTCAATTCATATTTGGTCTCCCTATGGGAGCCTGAATTTGAAGTTAGAGCAACATGAGGAAAAATCTTCAGACCCAATGGTTGGAATCTTTTGATATTTCGTATGCAGCATTCTTATGGGTATCCAATTCAAGTTTGTTAAAAGTAAGACCTTTGGTTCATATTTGGGCTCCCAATGGGAGCCTGAATTTAAACTTGGATGCAATTTGAGGGTAATTCTTTAAAGAAATTTATTCCCCAGATCCAGTGATGGGAGTCTTTTGATAATTGGTATGCAGCATTCTTATGGAGATCAGATTTAAGTTTGTTCAAATCAAGACTCGGTGGGTATATATTTGGGTTTCCTATGGCAACCCAAATTTGAACTTTCTTCTTCTCCAGACCCAGTGGTAGAAATCATTTGATATTTGTGTCCAATTTACCTCACAATACACTTATAATTCTGTGTGACTGCCCAGTTGAATTTACACACTCTCAAAATCACAGTAAGAAAAATTCCAAGAGCTACATATCCTAAGGTAACATAGTCTCGGGTCAGCGACTCCAGACCCCCTGGGACCTCTTGTGAATGACTCCAGACCCCCTGGGACCTCTTGTTTTTTTAAGGGTATGGGATAGTATCTACATTTTCCTTGACATACCCTAAATGTTATTAATGGAAAATTAATATTTGAGAAACACGATACTGTATATTGTTATAGAAACCTTTTGTCCCTATTTATACCACTCACTTGAAAATGTGTGGTATATAGTGTTCACTTGGTCCGTCCGTATGCTCCGTACGTCCGTACATCTGTACGTCCATCCATTATGCTTTGGGGGGGGGGGGGGTATACATCTGCTATCCGCAACTCCTCCTAAACCAGTGAACGGATTTCATTGAAACTCTCAGACGTTCTTTTACATACATTGAAGATGTGCACCTCCTATTTTCTTTTCAGATATTTTAATTTTTACAGTTTCCCATATTGAAAAATGAACTTTGTCAAATTCAATTGACTTTCTGTACGGATCTGCTATCAGCAACTCCTCTTAAACCATTGAACATATTTCATTGACACTCTCAGACCTTCTTTTACATACTTTGCAGATGTGCACCTCCTATTTTCTTTTCAGATATGTTCATATTTTCAGTTCACCATATTAAAAAATGGTTTTAGTAGGGAGGGGTATGGGGCTGCTATCCGCTACTCCTCTTAAACCATTGAACAAACTCCATTGAAACTCTCAGACATTCTTTTACATACACTGAAGATGTGCACCTCCTATTTTCTTTCAGATATTTTCATATTCTGACATACGTCCGTCAGTCTTTTATGCTATAGGGGTGTTACGCTTTGGAATGTGAGGGGGTGGGGACTCATCTGCTATCCGCAACTCCTCTTAAACCAGTGAACGGATTTCATTGAAACTCTCAGACCTTCTTTTAAATACATTGAAGATGTGCACCTCCTATTTTCTTTTCAGATATTTTAATTTTTACAGTTTCCCATATTGAAAAATGAACTTTGTCAAATTCAATTGACTTTCTGTACGGATCTGCTATCAGCAACTCCTCTTAAACCATTGAACAGATTTCATTGACACTCTCAGACCTTCTTTTACATACTTTGCAGATGTGCACCTCCTATTTTCTTTTCAGATATGTTCATATTTTCAGTTCACCATATTAAAAAATGGTTTTAGTAGGGAGGGGTATGGGGCTGCTATCCGCTACTCCTCTTAAACCATTGAACAAACTCCATTGAAACTCTCAGACCTTCTTTTACATACACTGAAGATGTGCACCTCCTATTTTCTTTCAGATATTTTCATATTCTGACATACGTCCGTCAGTCTTTTATGCTATAGGGGTGTTACGCTTTGGAGTGTGAGGGGGTGGGGACTCATCTGCTATCCGCAACTCCTCTTAAACCAGTGAACGGATTTCATTGAAACTCTCAGACCTTCTTTTAAATACATTGAAGATGTGCACCTCCTATTTTGTTTTCAGATATTTTCTTTTTTACAGTTTTCCATATTGAAAAATGAACTTTGTCAAATTCAATTGACATTCTGTACAGATCTGCTATCCACAACTCCTCTTAAACCATTGAACAGATTTCATTGAAACTTTCAGACCTTCTTTTACATATATTGAAGATGTGCACCTCCTGTTTTGTTTTCAGATATTTTCATTTTTAGGGTTTCCCATATGCTTTGTCAATTCAAGCTTTCGTGGGGGAGGGGGGGGGGGGTGACATTTGTTATCCGCGACCTCTTTTAAACTAGTGAATGGATTTCAACGAAACCTTCAAACATTCTTTTACATACAGTGAAGATGTGTACCTTCTATTTTGTTTTCAGATATTTTCATTTTTGCAGTTTCACATATTGAAAAATGGGCTTTGTCAATTCAAGCTTCAGGGTGGAGGTGTGGTGTGGGGGGAGGGTGTCAGTGTTTGTGCTCTCTACAGTAAACACACTTTTACTGTTGTAAAATGTTTCTTGGTGGGAGTGGGTGGTATCATTTAGTGAGCAGTGCTCACAGTTTTTTCTACTTTGTTTTTGTCTTTAAGGGATGAGAAAAAGCAAGTGGGAAGATGAAGAAGAAAGAGATTTAATATTACAGGAGTTCAGGCATTTTGTCATCGTGAAGAAACTTCCTGGAAAGCATGAAATTGACAAACTTATTTCCAAAAATCCAATACTGGAAAGACATTCTTGGAAAAATATAAAGGATTTCATCAGAAACAATACAGAGAATAAAAAACGGAAAAAATGCAAGCTGACTGTCTTGGTGTTGAAAGCCACAATCTGTCATACACTTATGTTTGTACATCAATATTATTATGCATATAAGCATTCTTCAGCAGCAGGTAACAATGTAATATTTATGTACAAAAAAAAATATTAACTGGGAAGATAATATTGCGAGTAATGTACTATTTGGTATAAAAGTACTGTTCGAATTGCAAGGCATTTGGCCATGAGATTTGAACTTGTGGATAATGCTGAAAAATATTTTTAGGTATTTCTAGAACCACTACAATCAACCATTAGCTATATGCAATGATGGTTTTTATGCCTAAAATTTGACATTGTCTATTTGTAATAAATGTGATGTCAACTTTGTTGATTCATGTCTTTTTAAGGTCTGTGGTCACTAGTTTTTCCTGATGAAATGCTGTCACTAAAGCTCCAAAACTCACATTATTTAAAACAATAAAACAAAAATTATACAAAGCATATGACATACTACTGTTAAAAAACACATAACCAGCAAATTAATTTTCTAAATTGTGTTGTTTATGATGAAAACTGATTTTTAAAATAGAAAGTTGAAAAACGGCAGAAGCAAACTTGTGTACCAAAAACGTGCAAAGTAACCAAACCACATGGTTGCTAACAATTGGTTCTATAGGATGATGGGGACCAAACTGCATGGTTGCTAACAATTGGTTCTATGGGATGCTAGGGACTAAACCACATGGTTGCTAACAATTGGTTCTATGGGAATTGGTTCTATGAGATGATATTGACCAAACCACACAGTTGCTAACAATTGATTCTATGGGATGATAGGGACCAAAGCACATGGTTGCTAACAATTGGTTCTATGAGATGATAGGGACCAAAGCACATGGTTGCTAACAATTGGTTCTGTGGGATGATATGGACCAAATCACATGGTTGCTAACAATTGGTTCTATGGGATGATAGGGATAAAATTAATAAAGAACCATTTTAGAATTTAAATTAACTACAGTAGAACCTGTCTTGAGAGACCGCCCTTTGGGATACACAAAAGTGGTCTCTCAAGACAGGTGGTCTTTCATAACAGGTTTCAGGTTTTCTCAAGACAGTGAATAACTTTGTAGTTGTTCTTTTTTATGAAGTTTGGGTAACAAATTGAAATGGACTGTTATAAAAATTATAAAAATGAATTAGTGTTGAAAATCTTCATTGAAGATTTTCAACACAAATTTATTTTTATAATCCTATCTGTCACATTTCAGGTATGTATGAAATTGTTTATTCAGCAATAATCCTAATCTTTTCACAGGGGTCTTATAAAAACGTCTCAATCTTTAATGAGTTATGTAACTGAATAGCAATTGAAGTCCAATTAAGAGCTTTTAATACTTTTAATTATGTTAGTATAACCACAATGGATTTTCCAATTCCAGAACAGGCAAAAAGTTTTTGTCATGGTTTCAGTCTTAAAAGGGGCGGTCTCTCAAGACAGGTCAATTATGGCAGCAAAATACAAGTTGGTACCAGGTCACTCGGCGTCTCGCCTATTTAAAACCCAAATATCTGAAACTCTCATCAAAGCCACAATTAACACCAACTAAACTATCGCCAATCTAGCTCCATCTAATTAAACGCGATTTACTCCAAACTATAACATGGATAAACTACAAATAGCTGTCTGGAATGCTAGAAGCGTTAATAATAAAAAAACTTCAAATGAGCCGATACTTTGATAACACAGACATAGTCTGTATCTGTGAAAGTTGGCTACAACCCGACAAAAATTTCGCACTAAGTGGGTTCAGCACTGTTAGAAGAGACCAACAAATCACAAAAGGAGGTGGCATTGCTCTTCTAATAAAGCAGAACATCAAAACTAAAACCATAAAAACTGATCACCTCGATGCTGAGGTGATTGCAACTGAAATCACAGTCGATTATCAAAACATCGCGATTGTTTGTTATTATAACGACCCAAGCAAAACTGTTTCTGACACCATCTTTGAATTTTTTATGAGGAAATACAAAAACTGCATCTTCCTCGGCGACTTCAATGCCAAACACCTATACTTTGGCTGCAACAAAACTAGCCCCAATGGTGAAGCCCTCCTTGAAATCACAAAAAAACATAACCTACATGTGGTTATGAACGACAACTCAGCAACTTACATCAGTAGCAATCCACTATTCCATCCGAAATCCTGATCTAATTATCGCTTTGACTCCCTGATAAATCACATCGACGACCACTGGGTTGGCGATGATGACCTAGGCAGTGACCACCTCCCGGTCCATGCCTCAATCCAACTAGGCATTTGCCCATTCACACGCACAGACAAAGACAAGGCCGACACCTTTGCCGACCTCAAGAAAAATGCATCGCCCGCATCAAGGTCCGGGCAATGACGACACCACCATAAATACCATTGCTGACTTCATCAATGAACACCCGGATATCTACCGTAACCCCAAATTCGATAACGAGCCAGAAGACGGGGATGACCATGACCTTGTCACCCCCATCACCGATGACGAAATCATCAATGTCATAAAAAAATGCAGAAACTCTTCCTCACCCGGTGAGGACGAAGTGAGTTACAAAATTCTAAAACAAAGCCCAAACTCCCTAATCGACAAACTCAACAAACTGTTCAATGCATGCCTCACCCATGGCTACTTTCCTAAGTGCTGGAAAATAGCCATTGGGGTCAGGATACCAAAACCTGACAAGGATCCTTCCAACCCGGCCAGCTACCGCCCAGTCAGCCTCCTCAGTTGCATTGGCAAGGTATTTGAACGAATCCTTACCAATCGACTCAGGGAGCACCTTGAAGATTTTTTTGCAAATGGCAAAGAGCCTATAGAAACTGTAAAGAAGGCATTGAGCATGTCTACCGCCTAGTCACACCAATGAAAACCATGATTGACAATCAGCAAATAGGCGCAGCAGTCCTGTTAGACGTCAAAAAAGCATTGGACTCTGTTTGGCACATTGGAATGCGCTATAAATTATCTAAAATGAAACTCCCCATGAAATTGATTAGATTACTGTCCTCCTTCCTAAATGACTCCGAAATTAAAGTCAGAGTAAACAATGAAATATCAGACAGTGTCCCCCTAGAAGCAAATACCCCCAAGGATCCATCCTCAGCCCCTTCTTTTCATCCTTTACGTAAACGATCTCAAATTCTCCGAGGATCATGTTCAAGTCTCTCAATTCGCAGACGATAAGGGCCTCTGGGACTCTAACAATACGCCCAATCTACTCCCAAAACCTCTGCAACGTGCTCTCGAAGACCTAGAACAAAGGTGTGCCAAATGGAGAATAAAGCTGAATGTGAATAAAACCCAATGAATCACCTTTACTCGCAAGACAAAAAAACGTGACCTTGACCTCAAACTAATGGATAAAGTCCTCCCAGAATGCAAAGAAGCAAAATTCCTTGGCATTACCATTGATCAAAATCTATCCTTTAACAAACACACCAACGATATTGCCAGTAAAGCAACCAAACAGATTAATTTATTAAAAATGCTTAAGGGAAATTCCTGGGGAGCCAACCAGGCTACTCTACTCAAACTATACAAAGCCTTTGTGCATCCAGTACTCGAGTATGGGAGCGATCATCCTAACTGAGCTCAATCAAACAAATATGGGGAAACTTCTGAAAGTCCAAAATCACGCGCTTAGGGTCGTCCTCCATGCCCCATGGGATACACCTATCACTATCAAAACACTCCACAACAGAAGCGATATCCCCACCATAAAAGACTGCCTTGCCTCTCTAGCTGTGAAAAACCATGACTGGCTAGCCGATGGCCAACTAATATCCGAACTACAGGTAATTTGCGAAAGCAGACAAAAACCCCACAATGCCAAAACTTAGGAAATACTAACTAGGACCTATAACTGAGGGCAAAACGCCTAAACTTAAGGAAATACTAACTAGGACTTATAACCGAGGGCAAGACAGGAAAGTAACACCTCTGGGTGTGGCTCTGTGTGTAAGCCTGCTCTTCGCTACCTCAACTATCTAAAATAGGCCGATCATTAAAATAGGACTTTTAAACGAGGAAAAGACAGGAAAGTAACACCCGTGGGTGTGGCTCTGTGTGTAAGCCTGTTCTTCACCTCAAAAATAGGGAACGAGAAGGTGAACTAACCTTCCACCTGTGACACCTTAACCAGAAAATTTTCCCAAGTACCTGGAGCTTTTCCTCTTTCAACACGTCTTGACATAAATCCTGAAGATCTCAAACAGCCAACGAGGGTTGAAAGGGGCTTGCCCCAAAACGTCCCTGCGCACCTTCGGCGTGCAAAACTATTCCGTCCTGTCACAGTGGTCTCTCAAGACAGGTGGTCTCCCATAGCAGGCCCATTATAGAGTAAAACCAATCAGTGCCTGGCAGATGTGGTCTCTCAAGACAGGTGGTCTCTCAAGACAGGTTTTACTGTAACTGCATATTCATGTTTTATCAGTGATAGATAAAATGAACAACTACTTTATTGTCTGGTGGATACAAAATAACTACAAGAGAAAGACACAAAAAAGCATGGGTTTGTATGAACATAAAAAGAATGGATGACAGACACAACACACTTAAATTGTTTCTGATAATTCCATTCTGTATGTATTTTGTCTTCTTTCTACCCCAATACGATTGTATTAATTTGTATAATATAACATGTTCACTTGACTTCTTGCTTTAGGCATCTTCTTTTGTTGTTGTTTTGTATCCAGCAGACTCCAACCATAAGGTAGTTGTTTAATGTATCTATCACTTACATTACAAGAATATACAGCTGGTTAATTTAAATTTTAAAATTATGTCTGATAGTTGTTTTTATTTATTAATTTTATCTCTTATAACAAATGTCAGCAACAATGTAGTTTTGGTTACTTTGAATGTCTTTTTCAGTTTTTCAGGAAAATAAGGTTGCACTATACTTTGAGGACAGTGATGTTGATTCAAGTGTTTTTATTATTAAAGATAGGGAATGATTTTATGGTGTTTATGTGTTGCATAGGGTTATGACCACTTACTTGAATCCTTAAATGCAATAACCTGGTGTAGTCAAACATTGTGTTAAGATTTTGCACCCATTTGATACTTGGTTAATTCCATCAATTTCTGGAGAATGTATGTCCCTTTATGTAGAAAATTGTGTGTTTCTCTAATGAGTTTATGAATGATAACTTGAACAAGCATTGACAGATTTTTGTAAAACTTGGTGCAGGCATACATTGTGTGAACGTGTCACACGTATTTGTCAGTTAACCCTTTATCCAACGCAGACGCTATCAAAATTTATTATTTTAAATATCATTTTTTGAAATTTTTCAAAAACTTTTAACAAAACTATATAACATGACCCCTCTTTGGAACGAGCTCGACGAGCTCGTTCCAATGAAGGGTCACATGATATGGTTTTGTTAAAAGTTTTTGAAAAATAATATTTTTTCAACTGCTGAATTTGCATATTACGTGGGCGGATGCAGCCAATTGTTGGGTAAACGTTAAGTCTGTTGATTTCTGTAGGAGTAATTGCACTTTTTGTTTATAATTTGGTTTTGTGAAACTTTGTGTAGTTATATATATTGTCTGAAGATCTATTTGACAATTACCAGCTTTCTTAGGTTTAGTTTGTTCTGTCAATTTCTGTATGCTTTATATTTTTTAAAAATTTGCTTTTTTGAAAATTTGTATAGGCATGCATTTGGCCACAATTAAAAGATTTTTTGTTTGCTCTCTCCCTACCCAACCTTTCATTTTTTTCAGTAGGCAGGGAGGAAAAATTTTTTTTTCTTATAACTTCATGCCACCATCATGCTTACAGTACAAGCTTGACCTGTATGGTGCATACATTGGAAACCTGTCTTGAGAGACCACCCTTTGGGCCACACAAAAGTGGTCTCTCAAGACAGGTGGTCTCTCATAACAGGGGCCAATACTACAAAAATTTTACAATTGTATTTTCTAGAATTGTGTTTTCTAGTTATGACTTTAAATGGGTTAAAATGAACTATTAGCATTTTCAAAGATGTGGCAGTTTGCCAGTTGGCAAATTGCCATAATTTTTAAAATGCTAATGATGCATTTTAATCGGTTATAATAATAGGTAGAAAATACAAGACTGGGAAATACAATTGTAAAAGTTTTATAGTATTGGCTTCAGGTTTTCTCAAGTCAGTGAATAACCAACACGAAATTCAGAAATGGAGAATGGATTTTTGTAATTACTTTGTAGTTGTTCTTTTTCGTGAAGTTTTTGTAACAAATTGAAATGGACTGTTATAAAAATTATAAAAATAAATTAGTGTTGAAAATCTTCATTGCAGATTTTCAACACAAATTTATTTTTATAATCCTATCTATCACATTTCAGGTGTGTATGAAATGTTTTTTTCAGCAATAATCCTAATCTTTTCACAGGTGTCTTATAAAAACATCTCAATCTTTAATGAGTTATGTAACTGAATAGCAACTGAAACCCAATTAAGAGCTTTTAATACTTTTAATTATGTTAGTATAACCACAACAGATTTTCCAATTCCAGAACAGGTAAAATGTTTTTGTCATGGTTTCAGTCTTCAAAGGGGTGGTCTCTCAAGACAGGTCCATTATGGCATAAAAATACAAGTTGGTACCAGGTCACAGTGGTCTCTCAAGACAGGTGGTACCAATTGGTGCCTGGCAGATGTGGTCTTTCAAGACAGGTGGTCTCTCAAGACAGTGGTCTCTCAAGACAGGTTTACTGTAATATGCAATGATCATCAATGGAAAAAAAGGAAGCACCATTCTCAATGACTCACCAAATCATGCACACACGCATGTAAAATGTACACTACACGAATCTTCCTATGGAGGGTTTGTAACAAATGTGCCTCCATTTGTACTGCAATCTTCTCTTATTCCACATTTACATTTTTTACACACACTTTCCCAATCTCTGATTTCTTAGCTAAACAGGTACGCACATATGAAGGAAGGAGAAAGTCTTCTGCTAATTGGCCGATTTCAACTAATTGGTTCTCAGAATACACCAAAATTATTTCTATAAATCCACAGGAAAATGGACTTTTAGGCCATTGTCTTGTGGATATATAGAAATTCATTTTAAGATTTTGCATTAATATTGCAATATTCTTGTAACTGAAGGCGCAACTAGAACTTATAACTGATGGCAAGACAGGAAAGAAACACCTCAGGGTGTGGCTCTGTGTGTAAGCCTGTTCTTCGCTACCTCAATTATCAAAAATAGGCCGATCATAAAACTAGGACCTTAAATGAAGACAAGACAGGAAAGTAACACCTCTGGGTGTGACTCTGTGTGTAAGCCTGTTCTTCACTACCTCAATTATCTAAAATAGGCCGATCATAAAACTAGGACCTTAAACGAGGACAAGACAGGAAAGTAACACCTCTGGGTGGGACTCTGTGTGTAAGCCTGTTCTTCGACTTAAAACAAAATAGGGAACAAGAACCAAAATTACATTATTTTCAAAAACTGTATAAAACTAAATATGGTATTTAATTTATATTTTTAAACATAAACAAATGAAAACTAACTCTACCTTCTTCTTTTAGCAGGTACACAAAAGATGCTATTTGACCAGCACCCCAATAACCGCTATGGAATCTATAACCGTTATGGAAACTAACCCCCATGGTCTCTGAACATCCTCCGTTCCATCCCTAGAAGTGGTTGACCACTTCAAGGGAGGCGAGTGTTCGTCCTGTGTCCCGCCTCTGCCCCTTTTTGTAAGTGTCTATATGGCGCATCCTTTTGACCCAGCCAAATAGGATTATAATGCAGGCCTGCCCCCTGAAACCAGGGAAGTTCGGGTCTTCTTACTGGTGGTTCCCGAAAGGGGTCGTTGTTGTTTTGTTTCTAAAGACGTCCATCCATGAACCTGTAACCTGACTTAGACAAGCCTGAGGCAGACTATACTTGCCAATGATGGCCCGCCATCGACATCAACTCCGAAGTGGCAGACTATACTTGCCTGAAAATGTAACACTACTGCACCCTTGGGGAGAGGTAGTACCTTTGTGAGAGGACCCAACCTCCCACACTGGTAGTACCTTTGTGAGCGGACCCAACCTCCCACACTGGTCCTCACCCGAGGGTTCAACCTACACCAGTCAATGAAGCCACATACTCATGTCACCTTAGCCAAAGAGATCTGCCGAGTACCAGAATCTCTTCCTCCTTCAACATGCCTTGACACGAGACAAAATCGATCATAAACAGTCACCGAGGGTCGAAAAGAGCTTGCCCACATATTTGACACATCATTGTGAAATTTTCTTGTGACACGTTTGCGATATTTTTGGTGGATATGATTGAGGAATGTATTGAAATGGTCTCCATTTACATTAGCTCTCTTGACAGGCACACTTTTTGTGACAGTCATTTCCATGATATTTTCGTGTACTGTCTACATGTACATGAGATGTGTAGGGTATTCAGACCTTCATTTCAACACAAACCCTTTTGATTTAATGACTAAATATGGCAAATGCAAATGTAAGAACACATTTGTCTGAAGCAGAAATGTGGTGGGCTGTAGGGATGGTGGAACCCTTGTCAGGTTGGTGAAGCCCTTGGTGTGCACCATATGGTGATCACCAAAGCCTAGGCAATATTTCAGCAGCATGGCACACCAGTCAGTCGACATGGTGGTGGCAGAGACAGGGCAGCATCTGCAGCTGAAGACCTTTTTTTATCGGGCCCATAGGAACCACTTTGACACAGCAACCCAGCTTCACAGTGACATTCAGAATGCATACGGGGTAAATGTTTCGATGCAGACTATCCGGGCAAGGTTGCACAAAGGTGGTCTCCGATGTAGAAGACCACATATTCAAATCAGCTGTCTCTGAACTACTGCCAGGCACCATATGAGTGGGCCATGGATAACGTTGGATGGACCAGATGCCATTGATTTTTTACAGATGAGTTAAGGTATTGCCAAAACAACACATATGGGCATTCTAGGGTATGGAGAAGACAAGGAGAGTGATTTCACGCAGCCAACATTACTGAACATGACCGCTATGGTGGAGGGTCAATATTGGTCTGTGGCAACATCAGTTGGATGGACCTACAGAGCTCTGTGTGCTTGACCATGGTACATTGACTGCACAGCGGTATATTGACAAGATCCTGGATGCCCGTGTCAGATTGTATGCAGGTGCGGTGGGTGATAGATTCATTCTGATGGATGATAATGCCTGTCCTCATGTTGCCCATGCTGTCCCGGAGTACCGACAGAGGGAAGGGATTGAGCATATGGACTGGCCAGCAAGATCTCCTGACCTAAATCCAGTTGAACATGTCTGAAATGAGTTGCAGCTTACAATTTCAGTGCGTCCAGTCCAACCAAGAAGTGTCCAGGAACTTGGTGCCATGCTGGTCCAAGAATGGAACAACATCCCACAAAGGACCATCTAGAACCTTATTGGGAGCATGAGAAGGCTTTGTCATGCCAATAATATATTTATCGGAATTGCAAGTTTGTTGTATCAAATTAATTTTCCTAGAATTATTGCCCTTGTTGGATGTTTTTTCATTTCTTTTCATCACATTTAAAGAATACAAAACAAAAAAACGTTTAAAGATATTTTTTGTTCAGATTTCCTGTATAGCTTTTTTTGACAATAATATCTTGAATGGGATTGTGAACTGTCTATGTCGGATCATTTTTCTATGAGTTATTGCCCTTGTTTGGCTTAGAAAAGCATGTGAAATGATGCTTGATGGGGGAACACCCAGGTGATAGCCCAGTTCTTGTTTTGGCCTTGTCTGTTACCTATTTTGACATTTGGTAGCCTTTTGGCTCACCTTACCAGTGTGGAGAAGCACAAGTCATTGCTTTTTGTCTGAGATTCAGCATCCGTCCCTCCGGCATAAACTTTACAAAATCGACTTCTCCCAAACTACTGTGCCAAATTTAACCAAATACATACATATTCACCATGGCCTGACAATTCAGTTTTGTTCAAATAAGCTAACCCCACCTCTCTTTTTTTTTCTTTTTTTTTTTTTGGGTGGGGGGGGGGGGGGAGTCTAAAGGGGGGGGATAACTCTGAAAACCTTCAAAAATCAAATCTGCTTCAGAACCACTGTACAGAAAATGTGGATTTTTGGTATAGAGCATCCTTGACCCACGTACATTCAAGTTTTTTCAAACCAGGTCCTTGCTTCCATATTACGGGTTGTTCTGGGAGGTGAAAAATCTTATAGCCACAGCCTATTTTTTATTTTCACAAGCAATTGGCAGATTGTAAGCACATTTGGTATGATGGTTTATTGAGGGACATGCACTTTATTTATGAAAAAATCTAACCTTCTTCCACAGTTGGTGTCATAGGAGCAAACTTCAAAGGCCATTCTAGAACCATCTGGGAGAAATTTTTCTTCTTTTGCATGAAGAATCTTTTATGAGTGGTTGAATAAAGTGGGCTAAGAAAATAATTGTCATTGATTAACCCATGATGTGCTGTTTTGGGACTGCTGATGTTTGCTGACTCGGCAAAATCCTGCACTTCTGGCATACACTTTTCAAAATTAATTTCTCAAAAACTGCTGAAAGGAATTTAACCAAATTTGGTAGGTATGATCACTGCTACATGATGATTACAATTTGTTTATAACTATGTGGCTCCACAATGGGAGATAACTTGAAAAACAGCTGCGACGAGCAGCTGTATACGTGGCAATGTCAGTCTGTCTGTCTGTCGGCTTGTCTGTTGGTCTGTCACCAACAAGTTTAAAAACACCATAACTCTTAAAATACTTGATGGAATGACACCATACATGGTATGGAAGTGTATCTTCATTATGTCTGCACCCTCTCAATAGTGCATGTCATTCGGATAATTTCTGTCACATTTATGGACTTGTCACCAACAAGTTTTGTTGTCACCAACAAGTTTTTTGTCACCAATGAGTTTTAAAACATTGGCGTTGCACGAATCGTCGCAGCTTCGGCACTGTGACAGTTTTTTAATATTTTGAAAAACTTCTCCACAGAGTGGTTGGAATCTTTTGATATTTTATAAGTAGCATTGTTATGTGAATCAGATACAAGTTTGTTCAAATCAAGACCCTGCACTCATATTTGGGCTAACTGTGGGATCCCAAATTTGAACTTAGTGCAATATGAGGAAAATTCTTCAAAAATCTTCTTCTCAAGAGTCAGTGGTTGGAATCCTTTGATATATTTGATATACAAAATTCTTATGGAGATCAGATTCAAGTTTATTTAAATCAAGTCCTTGGGTACAAATCAAGTCCCTGGGTCCATATTTGGGCTTCCTATGGGAGCCTGAATTTGAACTTAGTGCAGTATGAGGAAAATTATTAAAAAAAATCTCTTTCTCCAAATGGTTCTAATTTTTTGATATTTGGTATGCAGCATTCTTATGGGGATCAGTTTCAAGTTTGTTCAAATCAAAACACTGGGTTCATATATGGGAACCCAAATTTGATCTTGGTGCAGTATGAGGAACATTCTTTAAAAATCTTCTCCAGAATCAGTGGCCAGAATATTTTATATTTGGTATGCAACATTCTTGGGAGAGAGGAGTGGGGAAGATCTGATTCAGGTTTACTAAAACAAAATTAAGTGGGCTCTTATGTGAGCGGTCTATGGGAGCGCAAATTTAAACATGCTACAATATAAGTACAATTTGTAATACGTTGGCCCTGCACTTTTGACTCTTTTTGAGAATCAAACGTTTGCCTTCAGGTTAGCGACTTGGGGCTGCTTTTTTGTACACAAAGATTCACACTTATAAAGTACCACTCTGAAGTGTTAGATGTAACTTAAAGAAGAAATATAGAGTGGCTATGTAAACTTTTGTAAGACCACAGTAATAATGTAGTCCAACACGCCTTTGCAGAGTTGTTGGACAAAGTTATTACTGCTGCTTTATATAGAGCCATTCCTCATTTATCACCCGCCCAAAACATAATATTCAAGGTGTGCTAACTTCTGTATTATTCAGAAAGCAAAAAATTGGTCTTAAAGCAAAAGTTATGGGCAAGTGAAAATTTATTGGGACATTCAGTGAACAGAATGTACTTTTCCTAGAATGTGGCTGGGGATAACTGCACTCTGAAGTTTGCACTCTGTACAGCAGGAGAGCATTGGGCAGTAGAGTCCTTCTTTTTTGATTTGTTCCAGTTACTTCATTAATTAAACTAGTTTATATCTGTTTCTGTCTTTTTTGTTATTTCAAACGCAATGAAGCTGGAAGACTGCAACATTATTCTTTCATCTCCAAAATAGTTTCCCTTAATTTTGTCTGGTTAGAAGTGGTGGGAGAGTATGTGTAGTTTCCCTTACCTTTGCCTGGTTAGAAGTGGTGCGATAGTGTGTGTAACCACTTTAAATCTGACGAAATTGGATAGTTTTGTAGATAATTTGAATCACTTTCACAGAATAACATGTCTGTAGATCGTCGTGGTGCCAATTAAACAAAATTTTATCAGTGGCCATGATCAGTGCGCTGCATGAAGAAAATGTAGGTGTCTAAAGTTGGGGATGTATAGTTTTTCTGTCTGGGCTTTCTGCAGGAGGAAACCAGAGTGCGGGAGAGAACAACTGAGTAGCAACGTGTAATTGCAAAACTTTTCAACTCACCCAATGATGCGGGTTCAGAATTGGTTGAAGGCATGCGTAGCGCGCATCGCTAGCATGTACCCTGTTCCCATGGTGGGTAATAGAGGTTGTGTCATTTCCACTGATGAGTCCCGATACTGGTCACCCATGTCCATTTTTCAACTGACACAAATTTCAACTAACATAAAACAACTCATCCACATACTCCCACAGGCATATGGATGAGTTGTTTTAGGTTGGGCTCAAAGATTCTGCTAGAAAAAGTGATGCTGTAGGCAAGCCTTACCATGGCGTGTAGTGCAGAGTTGGTGGTTGGGGTTGAAATGGGTATGCGTTAGAGGCCTGTTGGGCTCACCGAAGAAAATTTTCAAAAACTGATCATTTGAGAGCGATACTAGAGTTCCCAAGCTGTTATTCCGACCATGTAATTAAGGGAAAAGTTCGTCACTGTTTTGGAGCACCTGGTGGAATTTCGTGGAAAAGTATCAGTCGTAATAAACAATGTTAAGTCAGTCTATCCATCGATTAGTCGAATACACCCGGGCAACCGAAACTCAAGTTGCATTGTAAAAATCAAATTTTGCACGCACGTTTCATTTTTTTTTTTTTCAATTTCGGCGAAGATTGGCTCTGTTTGGAATGCCCAGAAACAATTTGAAAACTTGCCGAAACATTTCGTTTTCACAATGATACTTGAGACCTTTGGTTGTCCGAAAGATTTCGACTAATCCATGGATCAGGGCCTCTAAGGATAAACAGACATTACTGTTTATTTCGGCAGATTCCAGATGAAACTTAACCAAATTCAACCAGGTGCATCTCTAAACATATTGCCCCGAGTGAGGCCTAAAGGACACCGCCTTTCTAATTCAGGTCTACTCCCATCACTAGCTCAACGGTATGCAATTGTTGGTGTGCACATGTATATCGCCATGGTAAAGAATTGATCTTTCAACATTTTTTCCAAATTAGATGTGATAACTGAGTTTCGGATTTGAAATACTTTTGAAAAAAAATGAGCTGTCCCTGGTTATTAAAAGTCCTCATTTGACAGATGTGTATTGGTTATGATACTCTCCACACACACACACTTCTACCACACGAAGTTACAGGTAGTATTTTGGAGACCAGTGATATGTTTGGAGAATGACTTTTCAGATGAGCACAAATCCAACGAGATCTACAGTGTGGGAGGGATTACACACAGCTGAAAAAAACATCGTTTGTTTGGAACTAGTTATGAGATAAATGCATCCTTTAAGTTGTCTTTTAGCAGGGTCTCCCTTGGTAAACACAATTATGATCAACTATTTATATTTATTAGGGTTTAACGACACCTTAATAGCAAAGGTCATATCGTATTGGTGACAATTTTACTGGTAGAAAAAGCCGGCGTACCTGGAGAGAACCACCGAGCAACGATGAGCAGTTGCCAGCTCTCCATCGTAACTCCACAGTGCTGCACAGGCAGGGTTAGATCGGTTGAAGACATGCACACCATCGACGTGCAATGCGCCTTAGTGCACAACGTCATCATGCCCTCAGATGAATTCGACTAATCGATGGGTTAAGTGCCTTGCCCAAGATCACAGTGTGAGAGTCTGAATCGATCGCTTCGACGGTCACCAATCCAAGGACTGACAAGGCTCAACGTTGCTTAGCTTAGATGATCTGGCGAGAACCGGTTTCCGAAACGCCACCGTGCCCCCTATTATCAACGGGTATAGTGCTAAATTTTTAGGTACTGTCGTAATTTAATGTCTTTGCCTTGTTACTATTTATGAGAGTACATATAGTCACTCTCATTAATTGTAAGAAAGTAAAGCCACACAGACTAAATAATTCCACTTCAAAGATAAGATAAAATATATCAGCAGAACATGAAGCATCTGTGCTCAAGAAAAAAACACAACTTTGGTCTTCCAGCTCCCAACTTCTTAACCCTTTACCTAACATAACGGCAAAAACCGGCAAGCGCTATACACGAAAATCGCCATTCAATCTATTTTATATTTTGACTTTTTGTTCCCAAAACATAGGTTATGACCCCTCATTCGAACGAGCCCGCCACGCTCGTTCCAATGAGGGGTAATAACCTATATTTTGGGGGCAAAAAATGAAAATTTTTAGTTACAGTAAAAAAATTTTCACGAGTGTCGTCTACTTCTAGCCTTAAGTAAAGGGTTAATGGGTCGGTCTATTTGCAGTTAGTTCCCAAATAACAGTAAGTTCCTGAATTGCAGTTAGTAACTTTGCTCCTCGGTGTGCGCGAAGGTGTTATTAATCCTTTGTCTTGTTCGTACTTAACTGGATTACAGTGATGTCCGGGGCTACACTAGTCTATTGACAATAATTGATTTTTTATTGATTGCATCCATTAATATTTTTAATGAAAAGTTTCACCGCGCCGAATGTGCACAGGGATGATGTGGAACTTCCCTTGCCACACACAGGTACTCCGCACAAGCTGCGAAATCTAAATAAAATTATACCTGATAGCATTTTTGGATCTATAACATTGGAATATAAATATTAGAGTTAATATTTATGTTATTTATGTTCCATTTTGGGGGCACGGTATCATTTTTTTGATTTCTCAGCTTGTGCCAAGTGTCTGTGTTGCGACTGGATTAACTTTATTTGATTATGAATCCACGGGGGGTGAGGTGGGGTGGGGTGGGGGGTCTCCAAAATACCCGCGCCCCAGAACTTCAGAGAACCCCAATAACCTCCCATCCCCCACCTCTCCCCTCCTCTAAAATACACTTTCGCAGTATTTTTTTGGTGGAATATTTTTATTTTCTGTCTTTATTCTTTTTGCTTGGTGAGGTGGTCATTCCAAAGTGCGTCGATTTACTCAATACTGCCCATCACATAAGCGCGTTGGATTGAAATCGGAACGGGGGGGGCTGATACAAACGCTAGTAGTGTAGGGCGGCATGGGGGCCTACGGGAATTTACTACAGAAAAAGATCCTATGTTAATTTCCCATTACCTATTTGGTGGCGGTGGGGGGTGGGGGGGTGCACTTGGGGACCCTATGAGAATTTATTTTTGGAAAAAAATCCTATAGAGTAAATTTCCATAGCGCCCTCACACATGCATTTACCTGGTAATATTTACATCAGTAACGAAAATCGTTCCCAGTTTATATATAGTGGTATTTACGAAATGCGTTCACCACCAAACACCAAGCAAGGATTGAAACAAGCTTACCTGGCTAGGACAAGTGTACATTTTAAATAAATAACCTTATGAATAAAGATATAACAGACCTTTTAATGGCTTTTGGGTCTGTGAGGGATTTTTTTGGTTCCCTCTAGTCACCCGTCATCTGCCCCCCCCCCCCCCCCGAAGGCAGACCAGATAGCCAATGGTTAGCATTCTCTCCCCTATAGGCTGATGAATGACTCCCAGATTTCAAAAACACATACTGGAGGATTTTTCCTTTTTGTAACCGTAACCGTTATGGATAATATGCAGGGGCTGATCCAGTATTACCATGAATATACCCACGTCTCCAAGTAAACACTGAGCAGAATTCTTATAGTTATGCACAACTCCTAGTCACCTTCCAGATCGAGGTTCTCGGGGATCTGATCCCACTACCCTACTGCCAGTGCGCACTCTCAAAACAGATCACTGGCCCTCGCTTTCGACTCTCGTAGATTCAAAAACAAATAAAATTGTTTGGGTCGCAAGGGATTTCAATCCCTCATCCTCCCAGTGCGCCTTAGGTTCGCTGAAACCTTCCATTCATCTCTCGTAGATTCAAAAGCAAATAAAGTTATTCGGATCGCAGGGGATTTCAATCTCACATCATCCCTGTACGCCTTCGGTGCGCTGAAACTTTTCATTCATTCAAATAAGATATTCGGCCCTCATATCCGACCCTAGTGGATTCATAAGCAAATAAAGTTATTCGAGTTGCTGGTAAATTCCCTGTAAGAATTGAGACAAATAAATTATTCACGTCGCAAGAGATCTCCCTTACAAAATTAATGGATGCAATCAATAAAAAAATTAATGATTAACAATAGACATATGGAGGTGACAACACTGTAATCCAGTTAAGTACCAACAAGATAAAGGGATTAATTACACCTTCGTGCACACCCATGAACTTCCGCAAAGTTACTTACTGCAATTCAGGAACTTCCTGCAAATAAACAAACCGCTAGTTAATTAGTGGGTGGGGGAACAATCAATGCTTCGTACCACGGCGTCATATGTGTCTGCGAACACCCATACCATCCTCACCCCCTTCCTGTACGCCTATGAACGACTCCTCTGTATAAAAAGTCCATATGCCCATGTATATCCCCATGATGAATAATGGGCCTTTGCTTTCCATTTAGAAAGATCTCCCTTTACAAACCTAATTATTCGTAACTGGTATAGTATTGAATTACCTTCGTAATTCAACATGGATTTGCCTTGTTAAAATTTATGGAAGAATGCATATAGCCACTCATAAATTATAAGAAAGTAAAGCCACATTGAATAAATAATCACATTTCAAAGATAATATAACACGCATCAGCAAACTATGAAGACATAAGTTGAAGTATCCGTCCTTTAGAAAAAAGCACAACTTTGAACTAAGAGCACCCAGCTTGTAATTAGTGGGTAATCATGAACGCTCTTAACCGCTGCGTTCTGTCTGGCTCTTGGTACCCAGCCACCCTAGGCCCGTATGACTTTGACTGACCCCTCTGTATACAATTGTTCATGTATACAGATATATCGCCATGATAAACAATTGGTCTTTCAGCACTTTTTTGAGTTAGAACGTTGAATGACATTACGATTTCAACCATTTTTTTTTAAAAATGGAGATGTCCTCGGTTGTTAAAGGTCCACATTTCACAGTTGTGCATTGTCCACACACGCACTTCTAAATGGCAGACGGTGTTTTGGAGACCACTGATATGTTCTGAGAATGAAAGACTATTTTCAGATGATCACAAATCCAGAGATTTACAGTGCGTCAGGGATTACGAAAAGCACAATCGTTTGTTCGGAACCAGTTATGAGATGAATGCATTATTTAAGTTATCTTATAGCGATGATATTATATCTGGCCAACGGCGGACCACTAATTATTCCGACCTTTGTAACAAACAAAATGGCCTAAATACCGAGAAAGAAGAATACACGATACAAGCAGGGTTAGCAAAGGTTCAATGTACATGGACCATCAGCATATTCCTCTTAGCACTCCGCCTAGTCCCACCTGGCTGAATGTGGTTGACAAGTTTCGTCTGGAATCTGTTGAAATAAACAGTCACATCTGTGTATTCTTAGAGGTCAGAGTCCATGAATCACTGGACATTTTTCGGGAAGCCAAAAGTCAAATTTTGCAGGCAGTTTTCAATTCTTTTCAATTTCGGGGAAGATTCGCCCTGTCTGGAAGGCTCGAAAACAATTCGAAAGCTGGCCAAAAATTGCGCTTTCACAATGCTACTTGAGACTTCTGGCTGCCGGGAAAAAATTGACTAATCCATGGGTTCGGGCCTCTAAGGATACACAGATACAACTGTTTATTTCGGCAGATTCCAGACGAAACTTAACTAAATTTAGCCAGGAGCACCTAAAAAGTGACGAACTTTTCTTTTAGCTACAGGGTTGGACAGGCAGGTTGGGGGCTCTCAAACCATCGGATCTTTCAATATTGTCCCGAGTGAGGCTTACATGAAAGTAGTAGGAGATGTATGAAACGGCCCCTAGTGGGGGGACCTAGGAAGTGACGTCATGTCATGTGACCCAGTGGCGCCATGATGTGTTGTGGTAACCTGCGTGAGCGGCCATCTTGTGACTTCATCCCATAGTGATACGTGATGTGAGTGTGCATGCGCAGCGCGTGCTGTTAGGGTGATACGTGTTTCCGTCGTCCATTTTGTATACTGGAGGCTGCCATCTTGGTTTCTATGGTAGCATGTGGTTGCTATGTGACCCAAAGGCTTATAATAGGACAGGGGTATGTTCGGAGGATATGTTCGATTGAATCGGAGTATCACGAATTACCCAAATAAAACCGAGACAGAGATAGGTATATCTAGGACGTAGTGTTACGAGTCAATATTAATGGATGATAGTTTAGTCAATAGTCCTGGTACAAGGCTGCAATGGCACAAGCCTGGTGTAGAAGCTAGAAGCTAATGATAGGACAGATAGGTCATAGACAAGTAGTGGCCTTGAAGCTTTGGAGAAAGATGGAAGCCGTTGGTAAGATTGATTGATTGATTCTCGATAGGTATCCTCAAATAATACAATTCCAGGCCATAGGTATCCTCAAATACCGAAACGAGGCTAAGATGGATAGTAATGGGGCCTCACTGAGAGATTTTTTTCATGCCCTCGTGGCCCGCAAAAGAAAATGAGGCTAAGAGGGATAGTAAATGAGGCCTCATCGAGGGATTTCTCATAGCCCTCGTGGCCTCATACGACTAAAAAGGGGATTCTCAAAAAGGTATCCTCGATAGGTATCCTCAAATAATACTATACCAGGCCATAGGTATCCTCAAATACCGAAATGGGGCTAAGAGGGACAGTAAATGAGGCCTCATTGAGAGATTTTTCATGGCCCTCATGCCCTCAAAAGAAAATGAGGCTAAGAGGGATAGTAAATGAGGTCTCATTGAGGGATTTCTCAAAGCCCTCATGGCCGCATACGACTAAAAGGGGATTCTCCAGAAAGTACCCTCAATAGGTATCCTCAAATAATACAATACCAGGCCATAGGTATCCTCAAATACTGAAATGAGGCTAAGAGGGATAGTAAATTAGGCCTCATTGAGGGATTTTTTCATGGCCCTCATGGCCTCAATCGAAATGAGATTAAGAGGGACAGTACATTAGGCCTCATTGAGGCTAAGAGGGATGGTAAATGAGGCCTCATTGAGGGATTTCTCATAACCCTCATGGCCTCATACAACTATAAAGGGGTTTCTCCAGAATGTACCCTCGATAGGTATCCCCAAATAATACAATACCAGGCCATTGGTATCCTCAAATACCGAAATGAGGCTAAGAGGGATAGTAAATGAGGCCTCATTGAGGATTTTTTTTTTATGGAACTCATGCCCTCAATCGAAATGATGTTAAGAGGGACAGTAAATTAGGCCTCATTGAGGGCTTTTCTCATAGACCTCATGGCCTCATACGACTAAAAAGGAGTTCCATAACCAGAGACATTTCACAAAAAGAGGTTTCATGGGACGTGGCCCTTTGATATAGAGGTGATGAGAATCGAATAGAACTTTGTTGTAATAAGGGGAGATAACTCTGCATAGAGATTACGGGGTGATCTGGATAAATTAAACAACAAGAGTACTTGGAATATGGTCAGAACTAACAAGAACAGACCAGAAAAACCAAAAATAGTAATAATAAGCAAAGCTGTTCAGTTGATAGGCTCTTCTACTCTACTGCAGTATACTCCAGGACAAACGAACATGGTCAGTTAGACGAAACCTATTGCATAGATAGATAGAAGAAGAGAATTCTGAAAGAATTCGAAAAAGTAACTTGGGTTTATTTGGTTAATTCGTGATACTCCGATTCAATCGAACATACCCTCTGAACATATCCCTGTCCTATTATAATCCTTTGGGTCACATAGCAACCACGTGCTACCATAGAAACCAAGATGGCAGCTTCCAGTATACAAAATGGACGACGGAAACACGTATCACCCAAACAAAAAGCAATCTCTCAACAGACCCCCAGGCCACCGACCTACTTTGATATAGGAAAAAAAATATAACGTTTTATTGAGCCGGCTTAGAGCTAGTTGTAGCGGTCTGAATAGTGACATGTTTAACAATTACGTTAGTAGCTCACCACAATGCAGATGTGGAAATCAAAAGGAAGATGTGGAATACTTTTTTAAACACTGTCTACTCTATGTGGTGCCCCGACACGATCTGATCTCGTCACTGCGACTCATTAACAGTAATGAGGTGTTGGTTGATTCACTTTTGTATGGAGACTACCGACGATCCGATAGTGATAATATTGTCATGTGCACTGCTGTTCAAAGGTTTATAAAGAATACCAAGAGGATTAACAACAGCTAAGTACATTGAAAAAATGCAAATACTTCTTGTACTCATGCATATTAAGAACCCCCATCTCCCCCTTAAGCTATAGTCATGTCGCCGATTTGGAGCCTTCCTGAACGGGTTGCACTCCATAATGGAGTTCACTCGGTACTGGCTGGCTCCATGACTGTCACTCTGTGATTAGTCACAAACTTGGCCATGTCCAAATCCTGAACCAGTCGATATTGAAAGTAGAATATGCGCGCGCGGTTTGTCAATGAAGCGGGTTCACGCGGCGAGGGTGATGCCTCACTGTATAGATGTGTGATGATGTTGAGCAGGAAATCGCCGAGTTCTCCCCCTTTTTTATCTCTGTTGTTATAAATTCAACCTCGCTAAATCATCTGTTCTTAACTCAAACTCGACAACGCATCTTTATTTCTCATTTTATATAATGTGATTGATATAATAAGTATGTATTTGTTCTTCAAATCTTGTTGCCCTCTTTTGTATGTTTGTATATCTGTTCGAGGAACGAAGGGTTATGTAAGTGAAAAGCACTTGTCCTCCAATCCTCCTTTGTATGTTTAATGGCAAATAAAATATGTTTAAACACGCGCTGCGCATGCGCTCTCACATCACGTATCACTAAGGGGATGAGGTCAAAAGAATGCCGCTCACGCAGGTTACCATGACAATACAACATGGCGCCACTGGGCCACGTGACATGACTCACTTCCTAGGTCCCCCCAATAGGGCCGTTTCATACATCCCCTACTGCTCATGAAACACTCTTTCCACCCCAGGGCCGTACTCTCACGACGGGCTCATCTGAATGCAATTACTGATGTGTGCAGGTATATCGCTATGATAAAAAATTGATCTTTCAGCATTCTGCAGATGTGGCATCAGAGATTACGATGTTAACCATTTTTTTTAAATATGGAGATGTCCCCGGATATTAAAGGTCCACATTTGACAGCTGTGTATTGATTATGACAAAGTGTCAACACGCACACTTCCATAGCACTAAATTGCATATTATATTTTGGAGACCAGTGATATGTTTTGAGAATGACTATTCAGATGAGTCCAATTCTAACGAGATTTACAATGTGAGAGGGATTACACACAGCTGAAAAAAAACACCACCGTTTGTTCGGAAGCAGTTATGAGATGAATGCATCTTTGAAGTTGTCTTTTAGCACGGTATCCCTTAGCAAGCACAATAATTACCAATTGATATAGTTCTGACTTTTTAGGTACTGTCATAATTTACTGTCTTTGCCTTGTTAAAATTTATGAGAGAGTACATATGGGCACTCTCATTAATTATAAGAAAGTAAAGTCACACAGACAAAATAATCCCACTTCAAAGATAATATTAAATACACCAGCAGAACATGAAGCCTTACGTTGAAGTGTCTGTTCTCAAAAAAGCACAAGTTTAGTCTTCCAGTGCCCAGCTAGTTAATTAGCGGATGGGTAAACAATCAATGCTCGCGTACCATGGCGCCATGTGTGACTGTGAACACCCAGACCATCCCCACCCTCTTCCCGTACGCCTATAACCGACACCTCTGTGTACAAATGTCTATGTGCACAGCTATATCTCCACGATATATAATGGACATTTGATTTCCATTTAGCAAGGTCTCCCTTAACAAACCCAATTATTCGTAACTGGTATAGTACCGATTTTTAGGTACCTTCGGAATCTAAAATGGCTTTGCTTTGTGATCATATCTGAGAGAGAGCATATGGGTACTCTCTCATAAATTTTAAGAAAGTAAAGCCACACTAAATAATTCCACTTCAAAGATAATATAACATCAGCAGAATATGAAGCCTTAAGTTGAAGAATCCGTCCTTTAGAAAAAAAAGCACAACTTTGATCTAACAGCATCCAGTTTGTAATTAGTGGGTCGGTGAACATCAACAATCTCAGCCAAGGCGTTATGTCTTGTTGGAAAAACCCACATACACCCGAACCGTACGCCTTTGCCGAGCTCTTCTATATACAATTGTTCACGTGTACAGGTATATTGCCATGATAAATAATTGGTCTTTCAGTACTTTTTTAAAACTTAGATGTGGTAACTGAGATTACGATTTCAACCATTTTTCAAAATGGAGATGTCCTCGCTTGTTAAAAGTGTACATTTCACGGTTGTCTACATACGCACTTCTACCACACCAAGTGACAGACGGTGTTTTGGAGACCATTGGTATGTACACAAACGTTCATGTGTATAAATGTATTTTTGCAGATGATACTTCGTTATATCTAATTGTAGAAAATCCAAACCAAGCTTCGAATTTAATTAACCATGATCTAGCTGTAATTCCCCCCCCCCCCAAAAAAAAACCCCAGAGTATGGTTATATCGCGCAAAACGAACCCAACTGCCCATCGACCCTTATTTTTATGTGGTGCTCAAATAAATGGAGTTAATTCTCCAATGCACCTAACAGTTGTACTAAATACAACACGTACTTGGACCAATCACATTGAATACATCTGTTCCAAAGCCTGGTCTCGACTAGAATTGTTGCAGAACCACAATTTCGAGCTTGATAGAGATGTTTTAGAAAAGATATAGTTTTACCTTTATCAGGCCTTTACTGGAATAGGGTGATACTGTTTGGGATAATTGCTCGTCAGGACAAGTCACCGACTTGGAAAAAAATCAGAACGGTGCAGCAAGAATAGTTACAAGGGCAACAATTAGTGCTAGTAAGTCTTTATTATTCTCCGAAACACGTTGGGACACTCTACAAGAAAGACGCCGAAAACATAAGGTCGTGCATAGGTCTTTAAAATGCATCACCACTTAACGCCTCCTCGTATTGCCAATGAAGTTCCACTTCTCATATCCTCAATAAACCCATCACTCAGTATTCGAATGTGCCAAAATCACTGAGTTCCATTTTGTGGTACACAGTTATACCAATCCTCTTTCATCTCTGATGTAACTGATCAGTGGAACCTGCCTTTATCCGTTCACGAGAATTCGTCACTGAGTATTTTTAAGACCTTCTTGAATGGTGGTAAACTCCGACCACCATCATTTTACAGTGGCGCGACTCAAATTTACCACTGTAGATTGCGGTTACACAGTAGCAGCCTTAATGCCCATTTATATGATAATCATCTCGCACCTAGCCCTCTTTGTCAGTGTGGTGAATTTGAGACCCCGGAACACTTCCTTCTTCATTGTCCAATGTTTCCTAACGCACGCAATGGAACCATCAATTCACTCCCTTTCACTATAGATATTAGCACACTTCTTTTTGACTCAGAATTTTTCAGTAACGAGGAGAACAGCCTATTTTTTGATATAGTGCAAGGCTTCATCTTACAGAGTGGCCAGTTCCTCTTACGAGTGACAACAACTGTTTTTTTAACCCTTTACCCAACGTAACGTACAAAACCGGCCAGCGCTATTCTCAAAAATCGCCAATTAATTTTCAAAATATCTTCATTTTTTGTCTCAAAAACATAGGTTATGACCCCTCGTTGGAACGAGCTCGTCGAGCTCGTTCCAACGAGGGGTCATAACCTATGTTTTTGAGACAAAAAATGAAAAAAAATAGTTATTCAAGAATTTTTTTTGCAAGTGTCGTCTGCTTTTCATGTTAGGTAAAGGGTTAACATACTTCATCTTCATTAAGAATTCCTCTATCGGTGTCCGCACGATTAAAGCCATGTACCATAATTTTATTATCTAGTTATTGATAGAGATGCTTAATTTCAAGACTTTCTTTTCTGTTCAGCTTTATCTAAAGACAATGCACCATGTATTCGGGGTGGCTTCTTCTTCTTCTTTTTCTTTATTTTACTTCCTTTTCTTGCATCTTCCTACTCTCTGACTTCTCCTTTTTATTCAGCTATTTTTTTATCGGTTAGACCACTTCTGATTTCGCGTATGTGTAGTTTAGACAATCGCGTATATCGCTGGCTAAGGGGCTGAGCCTGTTGGTCAACGTACTCTAAGCATGATATTAGTATAAATTGCTTCTTTTAAATTTTTCCTGACGAGCTGTCGGTACCCCTCAGCTGCACTTATTGATGTAAAGAAAAGTGAGCTATTATGCAGTTGCAGGTGGCTGCGCGTACGCATATAGAATGCTCACCTAGTATGACGGGCCGGTGGGGCGCTTGTCCAACATCAGAGATTCGACCAGATTCATTGGTCCGCTAGTGCTCACCCCCTTAGGCTGCGATATACATGTTTCATTTGTTACTACTGATCATTGCCATCATCTTTACGAAAGGTGCTTTAAAACGTAGGAGGCGATTCATATAAGCCTAAGGCTTCCTGTCGAATCATAGTTTATCTACCGCTCTAATTATCATTGTTGCTGTTATCTCGTTTTGTGCTAACAAAACTTTTTTTATTAATCTATTGTACTGCTATGTAATGTTTACATATAACATTATCTTGAATAAAATATTGTTTAAACTAAAAGTTCATGTGCACAGGTATATCTCCAGGATAAATAATGGACCTTTGATTTCCATTTGGCAAAGTCTCCCTTTGTTGCAAAGCGAGCCCATAGGGGTTAAGTGAACTTGTCAGCTTCGGTAAGACCTCGAGCTCTTGGGGGTTTTTATTTGGAAATTCAATAGACTCGAGCTTATTTAACTTTTTAACTGATTTCCATAGTTTTGGAACAGATTTAAACATGACAACTAAACTACATGGAATTGTATGAAACTGGCGACCAAAGTACAGGCTTACTCTCTGGGTACACGCCAGATGTTCTGTTGACAATATCAGGCATACCCTTGAGAGCCAATATTGTCAACAAGCAATAACATTTGAGGATTTGTTGACAGATGGGACAATAACATTCGGCAGTATTACTGGGATGTTGGTATTCGAACTGTCTAACAAATCATAACTTGTACCTGGTGAAACTCCCCGTTGAACTGGGAATGCTGAGTTGCAAATTAGCACCAGTCACGGGACATTCCGCCGGTTAATTGGCGCCCGGCGGAATACTATTTGAGAGCCGAGATTCCATGAACTGCATGCAGACTGACCGACAGTCTGCATGGCAGTATAAGAGTCTACAAAATGGCGACCGCCACATCAGGGGACTTTCCCTTAGTTTCGCTGAGGTCAGAGAGAAACTGCTGACGGTCGTCACGTACCCCAAGTATTGCATCAGAAATTTTGTGTATATATATATAAGCACCAATTTCTGACTGCTTAGACAAGTTGTCTCTGGGCTCCTGATGTATGCTGATCAACTGCACAAGAAGAAACCTGGATGCCGCCACTATGTTGAAGGTATGAACTTTGTTGTATAAATAATATATATTTGATGCCAACCAGAGACAACGACGGTTAGTCGTAATGTTAATAGTTTAGCTTAATAAAATAGTAGATAATTTGGACCTGGTCTTCGTTGTGCTGTACACGACAAGTTCGTGAAGTTACTGAACCCAGAATCTGGAGCCTGTGCCTGATATCGTCTGAAGGAATCCCAAACGGTCACGGTCTGGTGGGACCTCACAGAACTGCCAGTAATCACAACGTGGAAATCAACATTTTACGATCACAGATCGATAAACATTTTGCTTCTATTCTGCAACACCTTAACAAAACCCAATTTTTCGTAACTGGTGTAGTGCTATATTTTTAGGTTCTGTCGAAACTTATCTTGGCTTTGCCTTGTTCAAATTTATGGGAACAAAATATATAGGAAGAAAAGAAAATAAAGCCACACAGACTAAACGATTCCACTTCAAAGCTAATATAAACTACATCAGCACACTATGAAGCCTTAAGTTGAAGAACCCGTCCTTTAGAAAAAAAACACAACCCAGCTAGTAATTAGTGGGTCGGTGAACAATCAATGCTCTGAACCGCGGCGTTATATCTGGTTGCGAACACCCAACCACCCCGGTCAGTACACCTTTGACATACTCCTCTGAATACAATCGTTCATGTTCACCAGGTATATCGCCATGATAAACAATTGATCTTTCAGCATTTTTTTTCAAATTAATTGTAACTGAGATTACGATTTTAACATTTTTTTTTAATTGGAGATGTCCCCGATTATTAAAGCTCCACATTTGACGGCTGTGGTCTGATTATGACACAGTGTCCACACATACACTTCTACTGCACAAAGAGGCAGATGAAGTTTTGGAGACCACTGTGTTTTGAGAATGAGACTTTTCAAATGAGCCCAAATTCAACGAGATCTACAGGGCGGCAGGGATTACATGGAGGTGAAAAACACCATTTGTTCGGAACCAATTATGAGCTGAATGCATTCTTTCGGTTGTTTTCTAGCGAGGTCTCCCTTAGCAAACACAATTATTATTCACTCACTGGTATGCTGCTCAATTTTAGATACTGTCGTAATTTAATGGCTTTGCTTTGTTAAACTTAATGAGAGAGTACATATGGGCATTCTCATTAATTGTAAGAAAGTAAAGCCACACGACGAAATAATTTCACTTCAAAAGATAATATAGAATATATCGGCAGAACATGAAGCTTTAAGTTGAAGTATCTACGCTCTAGATAAAAAAAAAACAATCAATGCCAGCGTACCGCGGCGCCGGGTGTGGCTGTGAACACTCAGACCATCCCCTGCCCCCCCCCCCCCCCCCACGGCCCGTACGCCTGGCTCCTCTGTATACAATTGTTCATGTGCACATATCGCAATGATAAACAATGGGTCTTTCAGCATTTGTTTTCAATTTAGATGTGGTAACTGATAATACGATTTCAACTTTTTTTGTAAAATGGAGTTGTCCCCGGTTGTTAAAAGTCCTCATTTGACGGATGTGTATTGGTGTGCCTGTCCCCGATTTTGTTACAGTGTCCATACACACAATTCTACCACACCGCTTGGTAGATGGTGTTTTGAAGACCAGTGATATATTCTGAGAATGAAAGAGTATTCTTAGATGAACCCAAAACCAACGAGATCGACAGTGCGGCAGGGATAAAAGGTGAAAAACACCATCGTTTGCCCGAAATCAAGTTATGAAATGAAGGCATCCTTTTAACTGGCTTTTTGCAAAGTCTCCTTTAGCAAACGCCATTACTATTAACTGGTATCGTTCTGAATGTTTAGGCACTGTCGTAATTATACCTCAACTTTTTAAAAAGTGGGTATACTGGATTGTATCTGTCCATCCGTCTGTCTTTCCGCCCGTCCGTCCATCCCTCCATACGAGTCCGTCCAGTGCATAACTTCGATAATAGCCAACATTTGTCAATGAAATTTTATATGGATATTCAGCATGACAAGCACTTTACGAAACATACAAATTGATCTCCGCACTACACACTCAAGAGTTAAACCCCTCAGGTTTATTTTTTGTTGGTTTTTTGGTTGGTTTTTATAAATCTGTGAACAATCTATGCTCGCGAACGACGATATCATGTCTGGTCAACGCCGGACCAATAATTATTCCGACTTTGTAACAAATAAAACTGCATGAATCCTGAGAAATGGAGATGTCGCAGGTTATTAAAAGTTCACATTTGACGGTTGTATATTGATGTACACGACAACAGGGCGGCAGTGATTACACAGAGTTGAGGAACACGGTGATTTTTTCGGACCCATTTAAGTAATAAATACGCTCAAGTTGGTTTTTAACCAAAGTATCCTCCCTGAACACACATATTCCTAATTTGTGTGTGCAAGTGCCCAATCATGATAATTAGTGAATGGAGGTATGAGGTCATACAACTTTCTGATTAATTATGGAAAATCGTGAGTTTATTTTGGAGAACGTACTTTTTTCAATCACTGCATTTGTTTCGAGGGGGATGAGGCTTAATGACAACTGAAGGGACACCGTGTGGGGTAGTTGTACGGGTAGAGGAAGCCAGAGTAGCAGTTGATAACCATCGATTCGTGTCGATTAACTGCCAAACTTTCCAACTTACCTAGCAGAAGCAGGGATAGAAATAGCTCAATGCAAATGTACCATAGCATTCGTTGTATTCTCTGCCCGCACCCCACTCAAGCTGCCAAAATCTGCAATATTACCCACCAGAAGCAGGGTAAGTATTGACCGAAGGCATAGGCACCATCGACATATGGTACGCCCGAGCACACAGCAACACACAGTAGCTAAGCCGGGGTTTATGCGGGCAATTGGGGCTAAGTAAACTTAACCAGACACTCAACGCGACGTGTATCAATCGCACGACCTCTCGATCAAGTACTGTGTCCTAAACAATGAACTAGTATGGACCCTTTCTCTACCAATAAGCGGACTTTCGTCTGTGTGGTTATGTATAATGCACACCCGTATCGTCACGAACATTCTCGCTGCTTTTTGCCCAAAGTTTGAAATTTTTGTGGTTAACTGGAGAATTCACAATAGGACAATGGTGGTGTTCGAAAAGCTAATGAGTTCGGCCAAAGTTAGTCCGGTTCGCCTGAAAGTAAGTTCGGCATACAAATCATGAACCTGACCAAGATATAATATTATAGGCTTTTTGGAACAGGTTTTACTAAAACGACCGAGTAAATGAGAATGGCGCCATGTGTAAGGAATGAGCATGTTTTTGGTGAATTGCTGTGCCCTGAGAGGTATGGTTCTATGTTAATAACTATAGTTCGTCTTGTTTGGTATAAAGCAATCCCACTGTAAGTTATTAATGCTTCCTCTGGTGCCTGATGGGAATTTGCGTCCTTACAAGAAGGCTTGGTTCTAGCATTTGCTCTTATTGAAAGGCACAGAAATATGGAATTGCTTTGGTATGCTCGTTTAGGTGGGCAAATATTATGACCGCTGTCATGTGTTATTTTATTCCATTTGGATATTAGCATGTTCATTGTATGTTCGATTTGGATTGATCAGTACGTTGTAAAACAGATCCTTCGTACAATGTTTGTTGCTGAATTCGCTGAGAGCTGTAATTTGCACAGGAATTTTATTGGTTGTACGGTTATCCACTAATAGCAAGTATTGGTGGACATTTTGAGCCAACTGATAGACCATAATGCGGAAGCTTAATTAAACCATTCGTTCTGACTTACAAGGACTTAACTACAAGTAATTCACTACAAGTATCAGTATTCATTCAATTTTCTGAGCTGTAAAAAAATATTGAACACAATTAAAATGTACGGTTGTTTTCATTCCACTACAGTTATTAAACTTTTCCAACCTATACTCACTGTGAATCGCACTTTGTGACTACAGCGCACTCAACTATATGATATGTAGATATAATTAGCTCGCTAGCACCGGCAAGCTTATTATTTGCATATTGTTTCAATTTGCTGTGGCAGTTCGTGACAAGGCTCCACTCGTTGTTCTCTGGGAGAGCCTCGCATGGACTGACGAGATGAGCTGTGTCGGTGGATAACTATCGCGCTTGGCACATTTGTAGTTGCGGAGGAGGTCAGAAGGTGGAGCAGCTCCCCCACCAACATACTTACACACACGTTCACACGCAGATATAGATGTGTAACGGATGGTAGTTTAGAGACAAGTAATGTTTTTGATAATGAAAGGCCTTTTTGGACGGCGAGTAACTGTTAAACTCTCCAAAGTACTCACCGGCCACATGCAATATCTGCACGGTGTCTTCCCACTAGACCAATTCCCACTAGACCAATAAGCTGACTACCATCTGGAAAATGAGGCACCTGGAGGGTGAATTTGGTGATGCTACCCTGCACAGCAGGGTAGCATCACTAAATTTACCCTCTGTGAACCTCAAAATGAATTAAGGTATCAAACATAAACAGAAGGAGGTATCCAGAGGATAAACTGACCCACTGTATGGGATAGCAACAGCAAATTCCCCCTCTGGGGACCCCATTCTGCAAATGACAGACTGCTTATTTTCAGACTTGAATATCAATAACATTAAATACATTTATAAATATTTATAAATATATCAAATTATTGATATAGAATTATTTTAAAACCAGAAGGCATGAGTTGGTCTAAAGGGAATTGGTCTAGTGGGAATGAACCGTCTTCACTGGTTGAATGCATTTGTACCGTCAGCATATCATACGCCTTAACAAAGAGCGAAGCCAGACCCCACATCGGCTACTGGGCTTAAGTGGCTGGCCCAAAAACACAACGTGACATCTCTCGAACCTATGACCTCTTGATCATCAGTCTGACGTTCTAATGAAATGAACCCCTACCGCCCCTTTTCTATTAATAAACGGATCCGCATATATTTGGTTATGTACACAATATATAATGCACATGCTTATCGCCAAGATAATTCCCGCCGATCCGTCTTTACGGCCATTCTTAGTCACATACACAAAGATATATACACACATTATGCAGCGGGTGGTGTTTTAAAGACCATCGATGATTTTGAGAACGAAATCGTTTATTTTTAGATGAGCCAAAAGACGAACGGAATCTGCACTACAGCGGGTCTCCTGTGTATCATTTTGAAATTTAAATACTTTTATTTAAGAATGGAAGGCTTTGACAACTGAAGTTATATCGTGTAGGGTAGTTTTACGGGTGGACGAAGCCAGAATAGGCGGACTGAACCACCGAGCAGCGGCGAGTAACTGCCAAATCCATCTGCTTATCCACGCGGCAGAAACAGTGTTAGGATGAGTATGCGAAACGCCTTAGCAAACAGCGATTCCGAGCCCCTGATGACTCAACTGTGGTTACGTGAATTGCACAGGCACAACGCAGCGAATCTCGATTCCACCTCTCTGTCATCCTTCTGGTGCGCTTGCCAATGACCAACTACAGTCTCTTTTTCTCCCTGTAAACGGCTTCCAGTGTATATGTTTAAGTACACGTATAATGCGCATGTGTGTCGTCGCGGTATTTCACACTCGTTATTTGGAGGCCTCTCCATTCATTTTTTTTAATAATGTTTTATGGTTAGCATGACACATGGAGAGTAGAAGTGCAGGATTATAAAAAACGGGGACGTCCCTGAAAATGGAAATTCTACATTCAAATCAGTATGTATTGATGTGTCCCGTTGGTGACATACCATCCACACACACACATATACATATACATACACACACACTATGTAGCGAGTGGTATTTGAGAGACAAGTAATCGTTTTGAGACTGAACGACTTTATACAGATGAGCCTAAACTCAATGTTATCTACATGTAGGCAGGGATTAGAGAGTTGAAGAAAACCGTTTTTCGTTCAGACCCTATTAAGTGACGAATTCAACTGTCAAATTGCTTTTAGCAAAGTACGTCCCTTGTCTTTAGATTCTTTCGGACCAATGTTTAACCTTGTTGAATATGCAGCCAACATGAGTATTTTTTCTGAATGTGGAGGTGCTTTAAGCCTAAACATAGCTTTGTGTGTGGTGTCCCTACCATGTGACTAAGGTGCACTGTGCATGGGCCATCACTGACACATATTTATGCGCGGATGCCCTTTTATTACCGTATAATCACGATATTTTTTGAGAAACGTCATCTCTCTTTTCTACTAATAAACGGGCTCCTCTGTATATGGTTATGTAGATTGGTTCTTTGTAGCCATTTTTTTTTTTTTTTTTTGTCCAGGCTTGATATTTTATGGTAAATGGGGCACTTATGTGCCACTTGGAAGGCTAAGATTTCAGCATTCAGCAGGAATTTCGCAGAGTTGAGGAGCACCATCTTTTATTTGAACCCAATTAATAGATGAATGCAACCTTGAAGTTGCTTTTAGCAAGAAAATATTCCCTCAACACGCGCTTACGTTTAAAAAACAACATGATATTATTGAAAGGATTACATCAAGAAGATACTTAGAACTTGTGATGCCTTTATTTTCTGGGGTCACGATGATATTGTTAAGTGTCATTTCATATACTGTGCATAATGAAAATTGGGCATAGTAAAATTACCCCAACATTGAAGTGTGTAAACTGAATTGCTTTCAATAATAATGTACCGATTACACATCAACGATTGGGGACATTGTGATTCCAAATTCTCTCCTTTGATATTGGAAAAATCGAATTCACTTACCTCCCCTGATGGTCATTTAAAAATATTCGTCGCCACCGAAATCGAGTAAAATGTGTTGAAACTTTTCAGAAGCACTTTGTGTGCGGTGAAATTTACTAAATATATCATAATTAAAACATACGTTACGCTCTGGTAGAATTTCCGTATTTATGGTTTTAAAAAGCTGAAAACAATTGGAGCGGGAATTTTGCAGTACAACGTGCAATTTATAAAACGACCTGGTGTTTCCAAATTAATATGCGTTCTTTTTTTTCTCAATTTCTTAATATTATACTTATGATAGAAAAATGTCTCCCAAACACAGAATGGCGTTGTGTGTGTGTACGTGTGCGTGTGAATTCGCGCGCCAAAGGCGCGCAGGGACAGTTTTAAGCAAACCCCTTTCGACCTTTCTCTGAGGTATTTAGATGAATTTCTTCACAGATGCCGACCATGACATGAAGCAATATACGTGGAAATGCCAAGGGAGGAGGCTATGGTGCTTTTGGTGATGATCTGATTGAGATGTTATCCACCCTCGAGTGAGGACCAGTGTGAGAGGGAGCCCTCTGGACAAAGGTACTACCTCTCCTCGTGGATGATGTATCTTTCCAGGCAAGTATAGTCTGCCGCTTTTTAGGTATTGTTTCTGCCGCCTTCATTGGTAAGTATAGTCTGCCTCTGGCTATGTTGAGGTGTCTTTTGTAAGAAGGCTTTATTCACTGGAGTAAACCGAGACATGTATAAAATCAACGGCCCCTTCCAGGGTCCATCCCTGGTTTGGGGGCATGCCTGTATGTTAATCGACTAGACCGGGGCCTGGGTGCGCACTAGTGGCATTTACAAAAAAATGGTCAGGAGGGGGCGCAGGATGAACGCTCGCCTCCCCTGAGGTGGGTGACCACCTCCTGCGATAGAGTGAAGGATGATCAGAATCCATATGGTTACTAAATATCCATAGTGGTTATTATAATTCCGTAAGGTTATTGGGAGAGAGAGAGAGAGAGAGAGAGAGAGAGAGAGGGGGGGGGGGAACGAAAAAGAGGTGTATTGGTCCTTCCTTGGACTTTTAGCTTATTCTCATCCATCGAACTGCAACTTATATGTTCAAACGTAATTGTTTTTTGTTTTTTCTTACTGTCATACGTTTTCATGCATTATGGTTGAGCAAATAAAGTATTATTATTATATTGTATAGTCTATAAAATTACTGGCAGTGAAGACGCCCAAATGGTCTATCATCACCTTGGATTTTCGAATCAATTTCATCAAGATCCTTGTTTGCAGTTTTTTTTCCCCGTAGGTACCCCGGGAAGTGCAGTACTTAGTGCTTGTTTACTGCGGTAAACAATTTGTGTGTTACTTGTAAAATATGACCCGATAACGAAGAATGCTGGACGATTGGGCTCTTGGGCGACTCGGCACTGGGTTTTTGGTTGATTCGGAATTTGAGTTTATTCGGCACTTAACTTTGGATGAGTCGACACTTCGGTTAAAACATTTCGGCACGTCCCTAATAAAGACAAAAATAACATTCATTGAATAAAAATTATCGTTCCAGCATTTCGTGACATTGGTATATTTTTCAATCTTTTTACAGTGATTGGATAACGCTGATTCTTCAAAGAACTCTGGTTTCTTGCTTTGATATGTTTATTTTGCATGTTATTACAAGATTACAGTATTGCTTGAACTGGTCTTATAATTGTTATCACACTAATCCTTTTGATTACGGATAGTTTGTATTGTTTTAAAAGTTTATTGCAGTGAAAACAATTACACAGGTAACTAACTAGTTAGTTTACCTAGCTTAAGTGAATCCTTAATTTTTAAAAAATGTTTCATGATTAGTGCAATATCTGCAGTAGTGGAAAATGGAAAAAATATTTTTTTCATTTGTGTTTAAAGGAACACCAAGGTCGTAATTTGATGGTGATCATCGTCCCACCTCGGGTACGGCGAGTTGTCCCGACGGCGAGTTGTCCCGTCCCAGAGGAAACAGGTAGATTTTCTTGAGAATGCATCAACCATGTAGACCAATAATAGACTCCCATATCTTGGCAAAAAACACATGGTGTGTATATTGCCAATTTTGGCCTTTGGATTGGAATCGGCAGTCTGCACGCCGTGAAGTAATATTCTAACACTTCGAAGTCCATTACTTCTCTTGTATGTGGGACCACCTGACGCATTAAGAACGTAAATACCCCTAAACATTTTTGTATTACATTCGCTAAGCATTTCACTGTGACGCCATTCACGCACTGTATATACTCATGCACCATTGATTGTACAATACAATAAGCATTTAAATGTAATGGTGAGGTATTTATATAGGCACTAGCCTGTTTACCGAACCTTTTCAAGCGAATAAAATATTGTTTAACCCTTTACCTAACAAATCGTCTGCATCCGCCCACGTAATATGCCAATTTTGCAGTTGAAAAAATTGAATTTTCCAAAATATTTCAACAAAACCATATCATGTGACTCCCTCATTGGAACGAGCTCATTCCAATGAGGATCACATCATATGGTTTTGTTAAAAGTTCTTGAAAAATTAAAAAAAAAAATATTTAATGTAATAAAGTTTGATATCGTCTGCGTTGGGTAAAGGGTTAAAAAAGAACTGAAATCAAGATTCTTTTCTCGATATTTGTAACCGAAGTAATTAGCATCATATCAATAATTTCAGAGGCACCGAACATCACTCAGTGGGGGTTGGTGGTTATTTCTTTGAGTTTGACCAATCTGCCATTATCTCCAAGTCATAACTCCACAAGGACAAAAGTCGTTTGGCGCAGCGTCACTTCACGTCGAACTCGAAGACGAAGCATGTGTTTTTTAAAAATCTATTTTGACCTTCAAACGCAACAGGTAAAAAAGAATACTTTGCAAGTTCAGCGCGGTACATAATAACACGATCTTGCATCACAATCACCAAAAAAAATATTCACTTCCACCATATATTTCGAGAGCAAGTTAAGTTTCGAACTAAAAGGCTTGAAACCAGATCTCGCAATTCCTCTGCCTTTTTTAAAGGGTCTATATAACTTATAAGTAATGGAATTTTGTTTATTTTGAAAAAAATATTCACTCCCACCATATATTTCGAGAGCAAGTTAAGTTTCGAACTAAAAGGCTTGAAACCAGATCTCGCAATTCCTCTGCATTTTTTAAAGGGTCTATATAACTTATAAGTAATGAAATTTTGTTTATTTTGAAATTCTCACCTCACATATTCCTTAAATTCAAATTAAATATACACAAATTATACATCAAAATGAAGGTTGGGATGTATAGAACGCGAAACACATATGCAATCAACTCGTAGAGTCGACTGTAGGCACCACTGGTTGCTGGAAGTCTGCTACAGTATTCGGTAAAGCTGTAGAATAGGGGACTTTCCGTTTTTTTAAAAAAATAATGTTTTTTTCGCTATTTTTTCTCTGTTTTCTTAAAGTAAACCATATTTTGAACAAAATGACACAAAATCACATACTTTTATCGTTTTTTTTCAAGAAATATTAACGATTTTATTGTGACAGCGCTGTCGAACTCAGTGTAATCGCTCCGTTCCATTATCGCTATCATAGGGGGAGAGTTTAGTAATTGAAATGTCGGCTGACAAACCCTGCCCCTCACTAAACTGACCCTATATCAAATTTTAGGGTCAGTCTAGTAAGGGCCAGGGTTAGCTTACCGATTACCTCACCCTGGTCCTAACTGAACTGACCTTAAATCGAGGAACACGCACACAAGCGAAGCGCACCTGCTAAAATGCACACAAGCGAAGCGCATCTGCTATCATACAGAATGATTTATCCCCTGTGACGTCACTCGTAACAACGAATGAAAACAACAGATGCTGCGAAATTTTCAGCGGTTGAAACAAATGGCAATTGAGAAACTAGCAATTCAACAGGATTTAAAATCTATTCTCTGACATGTTAAAACATGATAGAGGTACCTAATTTTGTGTCATTTTGTTCAAAATATAGTTTACTTTAAGAAAACAGAGAAAAAATAGCGAGAAAATCGTTATTTTAAAAAAAACCCGAAAAGTCCCCTATTCTACACCTTGACCCAGTATTCGCACCAGAACTGATAATAAAATAATATTTCATCAGAACAACTTGTGGCCAAATGTGTTTCATATATCCAAGAACAAAGCTAGGCATTCAAAATACCTTCGAATACAGCGATAGGACTGCATTTTGAAAAAGGAAAACACTGTCTGCATTTTTTATTGAAGATGGTTTCCATGCTTTACAGACATGCGCAAATCACTCGTTACCACGAATTTCCATCGAAAAACAAAATCGTAATTCTATATATAAATTTCTAAGAAATTTCAACAGGTATCATGATACCTTGCATTGAATATGGTAGTTCAGCGATCTGAACGTAGTGGCTATCCCTCTAGCTCTACGTTCAGATTCTTCCCATTCAATCCTATAGAAAAAGTTCCCTTCAAGTTTTTATGGGAACTCAAAGCTCGATAATTAGGAATATATATCAAGCTTTCGCCCTTATTACTGGCTGCAATCGATAGTACACGTATTTCCTTACATTTGGGAAGAGTTTATTAATCCAAACTAGGTTTTATCCTTTAATTGTCGTCATTTGTGTACTCGTGAGGCGGCGACGGAGATTTCAAAATCGGCCATGTTGTTGTTTAAATATAAAACAGTAAAAACGATAACCCGGTAATGGCGCCGAAACTAATAGACCTTTTCATCGATGTGGAATAGGAAATTCGATCGCAATTGTGCAGAATGGGTTTGATAATCTGCTCTGTACAAATGCGACCGAGTTTGATGGCCTCCTCTGTGCGAATGAGATCGAATTTCCTATTCCGCATCGATGAAAAGGTATATTCGTTTCGGCGCCATTACCGGGTTATCGTTTTTACTGATTTATTTAAACAACAACATGGCCGATTTTGAAATCTCCGTCGCCGCCTCACGAGTACATAAATGACGACAAAGGATAAAACCTAGTTTGGATTAATAAACTCTTCCCAAATGTAAGGAAATACGTGTACTATCGATTGTAGCCGGTAATAAGGGCAAAAGCTTGATATATATTCCTAATTTCGAGTTTTGAGTTCCCATAAAAACTTGATGTGAACTTTTTCAAAAGGATTGAATGGGAAGAATCTGAACGTAGAGGGGTAGCCACTACTTTCAGATCGCTGAACTATGAATACGGCAACTGTGCAATCTCTATCTAATAACAGTATACTGTATGAAGGCGATCTTTTTCATTATTTGTAGTACTGAAATGGTTAACCGGATAACCGGTTTGAAACCGGTTACCTACATAACCGATTAAAAAAACGTAAACCGGTTATCCGAAATATCGATAGTGATCGTCATTCCACGGTTAAAATGAAGTAAATCTGCCGCTTCTCCTTTGGGATAGATTACAATACACCTCAAATCAGCGCTGTATATATTGAGAAATAATCGACTTGGGCGTTCAAGACTTCATTAATGATCGTTAGTTTCCATGAGTACTGCGTAACCGCAAAAACTATTCCGTAGTATGTATACAAACGAACGTTGTCGAGTACTCGACAACGTTCGTTTGTAGACACACTATGCAATAGTTTGAGAATACTGCTTTCCAATTCCTATAGTTTTGATCCCAGATTCGGTGAAATAATGGCTACGGTTAACCGGATATTATCCAGTTATAGCTCTCGATTAGTCGGTTGTGAAAATGAGCCAACCGTTTCAGCCCTAATTATTTGATTTTAGACGGCTTTGTTTTTACATGCTTTTTCTGTCCGATGACGTCGACCGGAAATCGAAAGTATACTCATACGTAAACAAAAGTAAAGGCTTTGGAATTTTCCCCAATGCAGCTCTGTCGCCGTGTTTTGAAGTATTTTTATCCCCTAGCTTTGTTCTTGGATATGTAAAGCACATTTGGCCACAAGTTGTTTTCGTGAAATATTATTAAATTATCAGTTCTGGTGCGAATATGGCAGCAGACTTCCAGGAATCAGTGGTGCCTATAATCGACTCCATGAGTTGATTACACATGTGTTTCGTGTTCCATACATCCCACCTTCATTTTGATGTACATTTTGTGTATATTTAATTTGAATTGAAGGAATATCAGAGGTGAGAATTTTCAAAATAAACAAAATTTCATTACTTATATAGGCACTTAAGGGCCTACAGTCAACTCGGCAGTATCATGTCATCGGCAGTATCGATTCAAAATTTACTGACTGCCATGTTACGTTTAAACAACCGAAATATTTTTATTTTTTCTTTCTGCTTACTATGGAATTCCTGGACCGACATTCGAGATACGACATACGAGATCCGATTGTAATGGTCACACTAAAATGTGTACTTCCGTGTCGGAAAAAAAGTGAAGTCGGGTATTAAATCATTTTCTTATTTATTTGTTGATTGTTTTCTGTGAAATTTGGAAAGTATACTCAGGGGACTATACAAAATATATATGCCAAAAGAGAAGTTTGTACGATGTTATTTTACTATGTTAGAAGACATTTTCTCTTTCAAACACACTAAAAAGTGTAGCTGACTCGGTTCACCTAAATACCAGAACCACTCAGAACCCCTAGAACCCCCCGCTAAATTACATATTTGCACAGTGTTTTACGATGAAATGTGTTTATTTTATGTAATAATCGTTACAGTGATAATCGTTACAACCCTTCGGTCGTTAGATAAACAGTATTTTGGTGACATATCGTCCTCCGAGTTCCAATGTGTTCTACATGCCTTCCGGCACATAGAACACATTGAAACTCAGGGGACGATATTTGCTCTTATTTTATTTTTCTCAAGTTATTTCATTTAATTATTGGACTATTTAATTTATAACAGCAAAATGTGATTGATTACAGTCAACATCTTGCTTGGTGAGGTGATCGCTTAAGGGCGTGGTGTTTATGTATAGGTTGCCAGCAAGTTGTGTTTACGGTAACAGGTCGATCCGGCCACAAAGACGATCCGTCCCCAGCGATCAGCCACGCGCCAAGCATATGCCGACACAGATCATGGGGTGCAAGACACCCCCCCCCCCCCAACAATCCACCCCCCATCACTTCCCCACAAATTGGTAATTTCCCCCAAAGTAGTCGGCCCCCCCCCCCCCATTTCCCCCGAAGTAGTCATCCCCCCTCCAAAAGTAGTCATCCCTCATGTTTTTTTTTTCATTCTTTCTTGAAAAAAAAACACGTCTGCAATGTTTGTTTGCAGCATATAAATTCTGGAAGGGTTAAATGATTAAACATTATTTAATTAAATTGCTGCACAGAAAGCAGTGTGGAAAAGTGTTCGGGAATGGATAAATTGGTGGGGGTGGGGATGACCAAGTCTTTGTAAGATTGTGACCGGGAATAACAAATTTTGGGGGAAATGACCAATTTGGGGGGGGGGGGGGGGTGGTAACAGGTGAAAGTGTCTGACATTCGGACCATGTATGACTTTGGATGCTAAAAGAAACTGAAAATGGAATATTTTTCCCCGGCAACGGCGTGCAAATGTCATTTAAAGGGTGGGTTTAGCGAATTTTGAGCGGTTTTGGGGGGTTCTGGTTTTTAGGAGAAAAATATTAAATACCAGAACCGCCTAGACAAAGGCTACTATAAGAATGAATTTACTTCTATTCTTCTTTCCTGTAACGATTATTGCATAAAATAAACGCATTTCATCGTAAAACACTGCCCAAATGTATTTTAGAGGGGGGTTCTTGGCGGGGGGTCTGGTATTTAGGAGCTTATGCCGTGTTGACACAGCGAGGTGGGCTGATTATCCTTATTACACTGTGTACAGTTTAACATGTGAATAATATTACAGTAACACCCGACCGTGGAGGGTGAATAACAACTAAATGTGTGTTTGTGTGGTGGTGGGGGGGGGGGGGGGGGGGAGGTAGATTTTCCACCAGGCCAGGTGTGGTGGGACTTAAACTTCTACTATCGCCAAGCCCAAACCAACGGGAGCCCTCTCTGTCTCTCTCTCTTGGAGTCTCCATCGCATTGATTATTGACGAACGGAAATGGTTTTAGTGCCCCGTAAGGAGCAGAGGCGGGACGCAGGACCAACCCTCGCCTCCCTTGAAGTGGGTGACCACTTCTAAGGATGGAGCGGAGGATGTTCAGGATCCATAGATGTGACTGTTTCCATAACGGTTCTAGTTTCCATAGAGGTTATTGGGGTGCTGGTCATTAAAAAGAAAGCATCTCTGTGTACCTGCAAAAAGAAGAAGGCAGAATTAGTTTGGTATACAGAGAATTAAAAATTTTGAGATTTACCATTTACCTCTTACCAGTATTAATTATTTGATTATTTTTAGGCGGTCAGTTATTAGTGTTTTTAGCGGAGTTGGTGAGGACAGCCCTTCCTAGTAGAGGGTCAGTAGTATGTAATGTTGTTTTGAGCCATCATTTGGGGGTCCCTGGAAGTGATGTCATGTCACGTGACCCAGTGCGCCAGGTTGTGTTGTCATGGTAACCCGCGTGAGCGGCCATGTTGTGACGTCATCCCCATAGTGAAACGTGATGTTAGTGCGCATGCGCAGCGCGTGTTGTTGAGGTGATACGTGTTTCCGTTGTTCATTTTGTATACTGGAGGCCGCCATCTTGGTTTCTATGGTAGCACGTGGTTGCCATGTTACCCAATTGTTCTGCAATGGGATGGGGTATGTTCGATTGAATTGGAGTAAATCTAATCACCACAAACAAGCCGAAAATCCCTCCAAATCACCAAAATCCACCCCAAATCACCGAAATTGACTTTAATTGATACGGATTTCCCATTTTATCGGCTTAGCACGTAGTGCTACAGTACCGAGGGGTCCACTGGCGGTGTGTTCAATTGAATCGGAGTATCACGAATTACCACAAACAACCCAACAAATTTTACTATTTCAAATTCTTTCAGAATTCACTGCTTCTATCTATATATGCAATAGTTTACGTCTACCTGACCATGTTCCTTTGTCCTGGAGTATACTCCAGTAGCATAGAAGAGCCTATTGGTTGGAACAGTTTACCTTATTATTACTATATTTAGCTATTCTGGTCTATTCTTGTTAGTTCTGACCCTATTCCAAGTACTCTTGTTGTTTCATTTATCTAGATCATTTATATAACTAACCAATCAGATTGCTTGACTTCCCATAATCGTACAGAGTTATCTCCCTTCTGTATAATAAAAACCTATATCCAGTGGCAATATTTCCGGGGATCCCAAAATATAGGTATCCTCAAAAAATGGAATCCAAATTTTACAGAGTCGGATAGGAATCCCATTTTAAGGAATCCCTTTTTAAGAATCCCTTTTTCGAAAATGCCAGTGACAATGGAATCCCTTTTTGGTCGTATGTGCCTATGAGCTAGGGCAGATTGTGTCACATTGTGCTTTTTCACATAAGCACATATGACAAAAAGGGATTCACCAGTAGGTATCCTAGATAGGTATCCTCAAATAATACAATAGCAGGCCATAGGTATCCTCAAATACCCGTATGTGCCTATGTGATAGGGCGCATTGTGTCACATTGTGCCTTTTCACATAAGCACATATCGGCACATAAAGCATGTGCCTTTGTGCTAGGGCACATTGTGTCTTTTCACATATGACAGAAAAGGGATTCACCAGGAGTTATCCTCAAATAATACAATACCAGGCTATAGGTATCCTCAAATATTCGTATGTGCCTGTGTGCTAGGGCACATTGTGTCACATTGTGCCTTTTCACAGACACATATCGGCACATAAAGCATGTGCCTATGTGCTAGGGCACATTGTGTCACATTGTGCTTTTTCACATAAGCACATATAACAAAAAGGGGTGCCGAAGGTCATATGTTTTTCAAAAAAGGGGTGTCGAAACTGGGATGCCCGGGGATATTGCCATTGGATATAGGCTTTTATTATACAGAAGGGAGATAACTCTGTACGATTATGGGAAATCAAGCAATCTGATTGGTTAGTTATATAAATGATCTAGATAAATGAAACAACAAGAGTACTTGGAATAGGGTCAAAACTAACAAGAATAGACCAGAATAGCTAAATACAGTTATAATAAGGTAAACTGTTCCAACTGATAGGCTCTTCTACGCTATTGGAGTATATTCCAGTGCAAAGGAACATGGTCAGGTAGACGTAAACTATTGCATATATATATAGAAGCAGAGAATTCAGAAAGAATCTGAAATAGTACAACTTGTCGGGTTGTTTGTGGTAATTCGTGATACCCCCGATTCAATCGAACACCCCCCAGGGGACCCCTCGGTACTACAGCACTATGTGCTAAGTCGATAAAATGGAAAATCCGTATCAAATAAAGGCAATTTCGGTGATTTGGGGTGGATTTTGGTGATTTGGGGGGATTTTCGGGTTGTTTGTGGTGATTAGATTTACTCCGATTCAACCGAACATACCCTCCGAAAATACCCCGTCCCATTGCAGAACAATTGGGTAACATACCAACCACGTGCTACCATAGAAACCAAAATGGCGGCCTCCAGTATACAAAATGAACGACGGAAACACGTATCACCTTAACCAGGCCTGGCATTCTGAAAAATGCAGGAGGGCAAAAAATCGCTCTCCTCAATCAGCTTAGGAGAGCAATTAGCTTTACACAGCATTTTAAGTATCCAGTAGAATGAACTCATTGAAACTGAAACCAACAGACTACATCAGTGATTTTATTAACTTTACTAAGGTAAAGCAAAATCTCTTAGACATCTAGATGTCTCACTCAACAACCGAACACACACTTGACAAGACCTGTGTGTGTACCCAGACCTGTTGTCCAAGAAAGTCATATGCCTACCACTACCACCTTCAACCCCCCAAGGGGGGTTGAAGGTGGTAGTGGTAGGCGTATAACTTTCTTGGACAACAGGTCTGCTTGAATATACAGTCACATCCTGGTGTAAGTGCTTCAAGTGACAGGATAGTAGTAATGGTAGTATATTATAGTGTCAATATTCCTTGAATAATTACCCCTCAAACTGTGATGTCAGTTGTTGAACTTGAAACTGACAGAAAAAAAAATATTGCTGTGACCCATTTTGCTTCAAATGATTGCAACTGTGTTTGGTATGGTTGCAGCCATTACCTTTTACCACTAAACCACTTTCAAAATGAAATTACGTGATGTTATGTGACTTCGAAGTTAAATTACATTTTTGCTTTACAACAAAAATTTAATGTGAGCATAATACACGTAATCTCAATCATCCCAGACCAAAATATTTAGGAGGGCAATTTTTCGCTCTCCTTAATTCTTTCAGGAGGGCAGTAAGGAGAGCTAAAAAATCGCTCTCCTGAAATTGCCAAGCCTGCTTAACAACACGTGCCGCGTATGCGCACTAACACCACGTATCACTATGGGGATGACGTCACAACATGGCCGCTCACGCGGGTTACCATGACAATACAACATGGCGCCACTGGGTCACGTGACATGACGTCACTTCCGGGGTCCCCCACAGGGGTCCTCCAAATGATGGCTCAAAACCACATTACATACTACTATGGTCACAGCTTTCGCCGTTTTCACTGCCTATTACCATTATTCTCGGTTCATGGGTACTTGATCTTGCTGACTTTCATATTTTAAGACGTTTAATTTTTAGTGTTTTCGTAGAGTTGGTTAAAAGAGCCCTTCCTGGTAGAAGGTCGCAGCTTTCGCCGTTTCCACTGCCTGTTATTTCACCTTCCAAAATCGTCGGTTCGCGAGTACTGGATCTTGATGACTTTCATATTTTAAGACGTTTGATTTTTAGTTTTTAGTTGAGTTGGTGAAGACAGCCCTTCCTGGTAGAAGGTCACAACTTTCGCCGTTTTCACTGACTGTTTGTTCACCTTCTCCGTCCCGGTTTGATCTTTAGTATTTTTGGTTTTTGAAAATTTGGGCTGCATTGGTGGACTTTAGGAATTGGTCATTGTCGAATTTTTAGGTTTTTGGCGGCTATCGCAGGTGACCTTGGGTTCGGACGGTAGCTGGCTGTGAGCTAGCCTGATGTGGATGTAGCAGCGAGAGAGTGAAGGTGCTCTTTCATTATTGGAATATCCTTTCTTTCATGGAGCGTTTTGATGGGAGTATCCCACAGGGCTCGGAGAGCAACCCTATGCACGTGATTTGGGACTTTTTGGATTTTGGAGTTTTCCTATATTAGTTTGGTTAATGTCAGTTAAGATTATGGCCCCATACTAGAGTAGTGGGCGTATAAAAAAAACTTTGTATAGATTAAGTAGGATACTCTGGTTGGCTTCCCAGGATGTTCCTCGAATCATTTTTAGCTCAACTTTGGCGAAGCCAAATTTGAGCTTATGCCATGGCCAGTCGTCCGTCTGTCCGTCAACAATTCAATACGGCTCGGGCTAGAGGCCGTATTTATGAACCGATCTTTACGATACTTCTTGGGTACCTTTGGCATCACCGTGGGATGAGAACGGGTGTTTTTGGGTGTGGTCCGAAATTAAAGATGGCCACCAGCAGCCGTTTGGTACCAAAATTAGTGCAATCAGTCTTTTGTAGTGAACTTCTGTATAAAAGTTCTGATTTGAATAAATTTTTGTATGAATGTTTAGTAACACGGAATACATCACATATAATACAGGGTTTTTTTTCTCGTGCAGAAATTATGCAAATTAGATGAACTTTGATTATTCAGTGCTACTTATACACTGTAACTGCACATGTCAATACGGCTCGGGCAAGAGGCTGTATTTATCAACCGATCTCACGAAACTTCTTGGGCACCTTTGTTATCACCTTGGGACGAGAACTAGTGCTTCTGGGTGCGATCCAAAATTCAAGATGGCTGCCAGTGACCATTTTGTACCGAAATTAGGTCCAATCAGGTTTTTGTCACAACTTCCATACAGCTCGTATTTATGAACTGATCTTCACAAAACTTCTTGGGTACCTTTGTGTTCACCTTGGGACAGAAACGAGTGTGTTTTGGGATGCCTTTGTTATCACTGTGCTATGAAAATAAATATTTTGGGGTTCAGTCAGACCCACTCTGGTACTCAAAGATTTCTTTTCTAGTTTAGCATCTGACTGTCACCCACCTTTACAATACTTTACCTATGCATTTGTTACAGGCTACGGTCAGTATTTATGTACAGACCGTTACAATACTTTATATGTACCTTTGTTATCAGGTCATTACCTAGATGTTTGTCATTGCTGTGTCACATACTATACATGTACATGTCTTAACAAGTTGAGCTACAGTGTCATTGACACTTTCATTATTAAGTTAATGCGTTTTGTCGCTTTGTTGGCAATGTCGCTGGTGTGTTTAATAAAGGCTAGGTAAGGTCGATGGTGAGTTCGGGGAGGATTTTGTCCTTTAGTTTTTGATTGAAGTCGCGATTCTTTTTCTTGCGCGTGAACGTTATTCTTTAGGTTTTGCTGGCGTTCAGCTTGATTCTCCATTTGGCACACCATACCTCAATGTCGTCCAGGGCGCGTTGGAGGGGTTTTTGAACTAAGTTGGCGGTATTGGTAGAGTCCCAGAGTCCTTATCGTCCGTTAACTGAGAGATTTGAACGTTATCTTCGGAGATTTTGGGATCATTAACGTAGATGATGTATAGTAGGGGGCTTAAGACGGATCCTTGTGGTGCCCACTTCCAATGGGACGCTGTGGAACATTTCGCTATTTACTCTGGCTTTTATTTCTCGGTCGTTGAGGAAGGAGGAGAGTAATCTCAATAGTTTTATTGGGAGTTTCATTTTGGATAGCTTGTAGCGCATTCCACTGTGTCACACAGAATCAAACGCTTTTTTCTACGTCTAATAAGACTGCCGCGCCAATTTGTTGGTTGTTGATCGCGGTTTTCATTTGGTGGACTAGGCGGTAGACATGTTCAATGCCTATTTTGCGGTTTCTATATGCTCTTTGCCATTTATTGAAGAAGTCAGTTTCTCCGAGGTGATCCCTCAGTCGATTGGAAATGATTCTTTCGAATACCTTGCCAATGTAACTGAGAGACGACTGATTGGGCGGTAGCTTGCCGGATCGGAGATGTCTTTGTCTGGTTTCGGTATCATTACACCGATGGCTCTTTTCCAGCATTTTGGAAAGTGACAATGGGTGATGAATGCATTGAATAGCTTGTTGAGTTTATCAATTAAAGAGTTTTGGCTCTGTTTGAGAATTTTGTAATTGACTTGCCTTCCCCAGGTGAAGAGGAATTTGGGCATTTTCTGATAACATTGATGATTTCGTCATTTGAGGTGGGGTGACGAGGTCATCGTCGTTCCCTTCTTCTGGATCGGTATCAAATTTGGGATCACGGTAGATATCAGGTGTGTGTGGGTTTTTTGTTGTTTTGGTTTTTTGTTTTGTTTTTTCCCCCTCTGATCACCCCGTTATCTGTTCCCCCTGAAGGCAGGCCAGATGGCCAATACTCAGCATCCACTCTCCCTTATAGGCTGATGGATGACTCCCAGCTTTCAAAAACACATATTGGTGGATTTTTTCCTTTTTGTAACCGTTAAGGGTAATATGCTGGGGCTAATCCCAAACCAGCAATTGTTTGGGTTTCTTTTTCTTTTTTCTAACATAACCACCAAACTGGGGTTTCAGTATTACCATAAATTTGCCCACTTCTCTTAGCAAACACAGAGCAGAACTCTTGTAATTATGCAAATTCCTAGCCATTTTTCAGTTCGAAGTTCTCGGGGATCTCAACCCACTATCCTACTGCCAGCCGCACACTCAATCTTAATAAGATTATTGGCTCTCGCCCCCGACTCTCGAGGATTTATAAGCAAATAAAGCTACAAAACAAATAAAGTTATAAGATATCACAAGGGATTTCAATCCCACATCGTCCCTGTGCGCCTTCGGCGCGCAGAAACTTTTCATTCATCAACTTTAAATTAATACTCATACAACTGACATAATGTCGGACTGCCAAATTGTTCGACGTGGTAGAGGTACATGCACACATTTTACCATTGTCCATTTACCATTGTCCAAGCTTGGACCCAAAGTCCGTAATATAATTTTTGGGTTTGGTCCGTACAAAGGACATTAGCTACGGCATCAGAAGAGGGCAGCAGCCCAAAATCTTATGCTGGGGCTGCACGAACTCGTGGAAATGGTTTATTCCCAACTGGCCGAATCCCAACAAGACGAATGTCAAAAATGGTCATCCCAACAAGCCGAATCCCAACAGGACGAATTTTATTAAAATTACTATATATATAACACATTTATTTTTAGGGTTTTTTCTGCAAAAATGTGTATCGGGGGTATTTTGAAGGAAAAAAATATAAAACGATTACCTGAAATTCATAGTTTATTGTGAATGAACTCAAAAAAATGTCCTTTGTACGGACCAAACCCAAAAATTATATTACGGACTTTGGGTCCAAGCTTGGACAATGGTAAATGGACAATGGTAAAATGTGTGCATGTACCTCTACCACGTCGAACAATTTGGCAGTCCGACATTATGTCAGTTGTATGAGTATTAATTTAAAGTTGATGAATGAAAAGTTTCTGCGCGCCGAAGGCGCACAGGGACGATGTGGGATTGAAATCCCTTGTGATATCTTATAACTTTATTTGTTTTGTAGCTTTATTTGCTTATAAATCCTCGAGAGTCGGGGGCGAGAGCCAATAATCTTATTAAGATTGAGTGTGCGGCTGGCAGTAGGATAGTGGGTTGAGATCCCCGAGAACTTCGAACTGAAAAATGGCTAGGAATTTGCATAATTACAAGAGTTCTGCTCTGTGTTTGCTAAGAGAAGTGGGCAAATTTATGGTAATACTGAAACCCCAGTTTGGTGGTTATGTTAGAAAAAAGAAAAAGAAACCCAAACAATTGCTGGTTTGGGATTAGCCCCAGCATATTACCCTTAACGGTTACAAAAAGGAAAAAATCCACCAATATGTGTTTTTGAAAGCTGGGAGTCATCCATCAGCCTATAAGGGAGAGTGGATGCTGAGTATTGGCCATCTGGCCTGCCTTCAGGGGGAACAGATAACGGGGTGATCAGAGGGGAAAAAACAAAACAAAAAACCAAAACAACAAAAAACCCACACACACCTGATATCTACCGTGATCCCAAATTTGATACCGATCCAGAAGAAGGGAACGACGATGACCTCGTCACCCCACCTCAAATGACGAAATCATCAATGTTATCAGAAAATGCCCAAATTTCTCTTCACCTGGGGATGGCAAGTCAATTACAAAATTCTCAAACAGAGCCAAAACTCTTTAATTGATAAACTCAACAAGCTATTCAATGCATTCATCACCCATTGTCACTTTCCAAAATGCTGGAAAAGAGCCATCGGTGTAATGATACCGAAACCAGACAAAGACATCTCCGATCCGGCAAGCTACCGCCCAATCAGTCGTCTCTCAGTTACATTGGCAAGGTATTCGAAAGAATCATTTCCAATCGACTGAGGGATCACCTCGGAGAAACTGACTTCTTCAATAAATGGCAAAGAGCATATAGAAACCGCAAAATAGGCATTGAACATGTCTACCGCCTAGTCCACCAAATGAAAACCGCGATCAACAACCAACAAATTGGCGCGGCAGTCTTATTAGACGTAGAAAAAAGCGTTTGATTCTGTGTGACACAGTGGAATGCGCTACAAGCTATCCAAAATGAAACTCCCAATAAAACTATTGAGATTACTCTCCTCCTTCCTCAACGACCGAGAAATAAAAGCCAGAGTAAATAGCGAAATGTTCCACAGCGTCCCATTGGAAGTGGGCACCACAAGGATCCGTCTTAAGCCCCCTACTATACATCATCTACGTTAATGATCCCAAAATCTCCGAAGATAACGTTCAAATCTCTCAGTTAACGGACGATAAGGACTCTGGGACTCTACCAATACCGCCAACTTAGTTCAAAAACCCCTCCAACGCGCCCTGGACGACATTGAGGTATGGTGTGCCAAATGGAGAATCAAGCTGAACGCCAGCAAAACCTAAAGAATAACGTTCACGCGCAAGAAAAAGAATCGCGACTTCAATCAAAAACTAAAGGACAAAATCCTCCCCGAACTCACCATCGACCTTACCTAGCCTTTATTAAACACACCAGCGACATTGCCAACAAAGCGACAAAACGCATTAACTTAATAATGAAAGTGTCAATGACACTGTAGCTCAACTTGTTAAGACATGTACATGTATAGTATGTGACACAGCAATGACAAACATCTAGGTAATGACCTGATAACAAAGGTACATATAAAGTATTGTAACGGTCTGTACATAAATACTGACCGTAGCCTGTAACAAATGCATAGGTAAAGTATTGTAAAGGTGGGTGACAGTCAGATGCTAAACTAGAAAAGAAATCTTTGAGTACCAGAGTGGGTCTGACTGAACCCCAAAATATTTATTTTCATAGCACAGTGATAACAAAGGCATCCCAAAACACACTCGTTTCTGTCCCAAGGTGAACACAAAGGTACCCAAGAAGTTTTGTGAAGATCAGTTCATAAATACGAGCTGTATGGAAGTTGTGACAAAAACCTGATTGGACCTAATTTCGGTACAAAATGGTCACTGGCAGCCATCTTGAATTTTGGATCGCACCCAGAAGCACTAGTTCTCGTCCCAAGGTGATAACAAAGGTGCCCAAGAAGTTTCGTGAGATCGGTTGATAAATACAGCCTCTTGCCCGAGCCGTATTGACATGTGCAGTTACAGTGTATAAGTAGCACTGAATAATCAAAGTTCATCTAATTTGCATAATTTCTGCACGAGAAAAAAAACCCTGTATTATATGTGATGTATTCCGTGTTACTAAACATTCATACAAAAATTTATTCAAATCAGAACTTTTATACAGAAGTTCACTACAAAAGACTGATTGCACTAATTTTGGTACCAAACGGCTGCTGGTGGCCATCTTTAATTTCGGACCACACCCAAAAACACCCGTTCTCATCCCACGGTGATGCCAAAGGTACCCAAGAAGTATCGTAAAGATCGGTTCATAAATACGGCCTCTAGCCCGAGCCGTATTGAATTGTTGACGGACAGACGGACGACTGGCCATGGCATAAGCTCAAATTTGGCTTCGCCAAAGTTGAGCTAAAAATGATTCGAGGAACATCCTGGGAAGCCAACTAGAGTATCCTACTTAATCTATACAAAGTTTTTTTTATACGCCCACTACTCTAGTATGGGGCCATAATCTTAACTGACATTAACCAAACTAATATAGGAAAACTCCAAAATCCAAAAAGTCCCAAATCACGTGCATAGGGTTGCTCTCCGAGCCCTGTGGGATACTCCCATCAAAACGCTCCATGAAAGAAAGGATATTCCAATAATGAAAGAGCACCATCACTCTCTCGCTGCTACATCCACATCAGGCTAGCTCACAGCCAGCTACCGTCCGAACCCAAGGTCACCTGCGATAGCCGCCAATAACCTAAAAACTCGACAATGACCAATTCCTAAAGTCCACCAATGCAGCCCAAATTTTCAAAAACCAAAAATACTAAAGATCAAACCGGGACGGAGAAGGTGAACAAACAGTCAGTGAAAACGGCGAAAGTTGTGACCTTCTACCAGGAAGGGCTGTCTTCACCAACTCAACTAAAAACTAAAAATCAAACGTCTTAAAATATGAAAGTCATCAAGATCCAGTACTCGCGAACCGACGATTTTGGAAGGTGAAATAACAGGCAGTGGAAACGGCGAAAGCTGCGACCTTCTACCAGGAAGGGCTCTTTTAACCAACTCTACGAAAACACTAAAAATTAAACGTCTTAAAATATGAAAGTCAGCAAGATCAAGTACCCATGAACCGAGAATAATGGTAATAGGCAGTGAAAACGGCGAAAGCTGTGACCATAGTAGTATGTAATGTGGTTTTGAGCCATCATTTGGAGGACCCCTGTGGGGGACCCCGGAAGTGACGTCATGTCACGTGACCCAGTGGCGCCATGTTGTATTGTCATGGTAACCCGCGTGAGCGGCCATGTTGTGACGTCATCCCCATAGTGATACGTGGTGTTAGTGCGCATACGCGGCACGTGTTGTTAAGCAGGCTTGGCAATTTCAGGAGAGCGATTTTTTAGCTCTCCTTACTGCCCTCCTGAAAGAATTAAGGAGAGCGAAAAATTGCCCTCCTAAATATTTTGGTCTGGGATGATTGAGATTATGTGTATTATGCTCACATTAAATTTTTGTTGTAAAGCAAAAATGTAATTTAACTTCGAAGTCACATAACATCACGTAATTTCATTTTGAAAGTGGTTTAGTGGTAAAAGGTAATGGCTGCAACCATACCAAACACAGTTGCAATCATTTGAAGCAAAATGGGTCACAGCAATATTTTTTTTTCTGTCAGTTTCAAGTTCAACAACTGACATCACAGTTTGAGGGGTAATTATTCAAGGAATATTGACACTATAATATACTACCATTACTACTATCCTGTCACTTGAAGCACTTACACCAGGATGTGACTGTAGATTCAAGCAGACCTGTTGTCCAAGAAAGTTATACGCCTACCACTACCACCTTCAACCCCCCTTGGGGGGTTGAAGGTGGTAGTGGTAGGCGTATGACTTTCTTGGACAACAGGTCTGGGTACACACACAGGTCTTGTCAAGTGTGTGTTCGGTTGTTGAGTGAGACATCCAGATGTCTAAGAGATTTTGCTTTACCTTAGTAAAGTTAATAAAATCACTGATGTAGTCTGTTGGTTTCAGTTTCAATGAGTTCATTCTACTGGATACTTAAAATGCTGTGTAAAGCTAATTGTTCTCCTAAGCTGATTGAGGAGAGCGATTTTTTGCCCTCCTGCATTTTTCAGAATGCCAGGCCTGGTTAAGGTGATACGTGTTTCCGTCGTTCATTTTGTATACTGGAGGCCGCCATTTTGGTTTCTATGGTAGCACGTGGTTGGTATGTTACCCAATTGTTCTGCAATGGGACGGGGTATTTTCGGAGGGTATGTTCGGTTGAATCGGAGTAAATCTAATCACCACAAACAACCCGAAAATCCCCCCAAATCACCAAAATCCACCCCAAATCACCGAAATTGCCTTTATTTGATACAGATTTTCCATTTTATCTTCTTAGCACATAGTGCTGTAGTACCGAGGGGTCCCCTGGGGGGTGTTCGGTTGAATCGGGGGTATCACGAATTACCACAAACAACCCGACAAGTTGTACTATTTCAGATTCTTTCTGAATTCTCTGCTTCTATATATATATGCAATAGTTTACGTCTACCTGACCATGTTCCTTTGCACTGGAATATACTCCAATAGCGTAGAAGAGCCTATCAGTTGGAACATCCGACATTCAGAAAGTATCTACGCTTCGCAGTCCTAGGAGTGGTGTATCAATTCCGGGCGATGTGCTTCGGACTGAATCTAGCACCCTGGGCTTTCACTCGGGTAATGAACTCGGTAATGATCTAGTTCCGAGCTCATTCGTCTGCGGTAACGTCGGCCTACCTGGACGACATTCTTCAGAGGTACGGCAACGAGTTAACGCTTCAGAACGATGTTCAGAATCTACTTCTATTGCTCCGACGTCTCGGTTTTATAGTAAACGAGGAGAAGTCGGATCTGGTGCCGTCCAAGTAATTCACTCATCTGGGAATGAGCTTCGAGACGCACAACAATCTCGTTCATCTGCCGTTAACCAGAGCGAATTTAGTCAGTTGTTACGCTCGCTATTGTCTGCACGCAGACAAAGTCACAGCGAGAGAATTTATGAGACTGATAGGTCTGTGCAGAGCCGCTGCGGATCTCATTCCGATGGGGCGGTTACGCACGCGTCCTCTCCAAATTTTCTTGACTCGGAATTGGAGTGTGAAAATTCATTCACTCGACGTAGACGTTCTCTTGTCAGATCAAGTGAAACAAGAGATTCAGACTTGGGCAAACATTCAGTGGTTAACTCAGGGAGTTCCGCTGCAGTTGCCGGATCCGAGTTTTACCATTATGACGGATGCCAGTCAAACAGGTTGGGGTGCATCATTGATCCCAACGGATTCGAGATACCAGGGTCTTTGGGATCCGCAATTCCTGTGCAAGCACATAAACATCAAGGAAATGATGTCAATTTGGCTTGCGTTACGTCATTGGATGGACATTATTCACAATGCTCATGTCCAAATCCTATCCGACAATACGACAGTAGTGGCGTATATACGGAATCAGGGAGGCACTCATTCAGTTCCGTTGTTCAATCTAACGGAAAGAATCCTTCTGTTTGCGCTAGAACATCAGGTTCTTCTTTCGGTCCGTCACATACCGGGTCATCTGAATGTGCTAGCAGACTCCCTTTCACGAAAGGGTCGCTTGTTGCCGTCGGAGTGGACTCTCAACAAACAAGTATTCAATCAGATTTGCTACCAATGGGAACGGCCAATGATAGACTTATTTGCGACACATCTCAACAATCAGTTGCAGACGTATGTGTCTCCGTGTCCGGATCCAAGAGCATTTGCAGTAGACGCTCTGTCGATCCCTTGGGACGGAATGATAGGATATGCGTATCCTCCAGCGCCGTTAATTCAACAAGTATTGCTAAAGATAAAACAATCTCAATGCAAGATTCTGTTGGTAGCATCTCTGTCGCCACAGAGACCGTGGATAAATCTACTCAGGTGTCTGTTGTGGGACCTACCGCGAAAGCTTCCTCCACGGGAGGATCTTCTTTCGCAGGGGAAATCGCGTCAACTCCATCACAACCCGCAAGGTCTCAACCTTCACGTTTTTCCGTTGTGCGGTCCTTCTTGCATGGCAAGCACTTTACAGGACGAGCAGTGGACGCGATTTCTAACTGTAGGAGGACCTCCTCTTCGCTAAACTATGCGGCTAAGTGGAAGGTTTTTCGTCGTTGGTGTCGGGATCATTCTGTAGATATTTTTGATCCCTCTGTACCAGACATTGCAAACTTTCTAGTATACTTGTTTGACGAAATCAAACTGCAGCCTGTTTCTATTTAGGGTTATAGGTCTATGTTATCTGATACCTATGCACATCATGGTAGTTTACAAATTGGATCTAATGTCTCTTTATCTAAGTTGGTTAGAAACTTCTCGATAAATAGACCCAGAACTTTAGATTAATTCCTAAATGGAATTTAGCTTGGGTTCTTCTTAAATTGAAGGAAAAGCCATTTGAACCTCTTGGGACAGTAGATTTCAAATTCTTGTCTTATAAGACAGCTTTTCTCTTAGCTTTCTCTTCTGCTAGAAGAGTCAGTGAGCTTCATGCACTGTCGGTGGATGATTCTCACTATCGTAGTGTCGGGAACACTATCACCTTCACTACTAATGTGGGTTTTTTAGCTAAGAATCAGGCTCCTAATAAATATCCGGAACCTATTGTTATTAAGGCTCTTCCGTCTTCAGACGGCCGTAGGCCTTTACTCTGTCCTGTTAGAGCGTTACGTATCTATAAACAGAGATCTCAGTTTATCAGAAAGGGACGGAAACGTTTCTTTCTGTCTTTGATGCCTAATAGAAGGGACATTTCGGTCCATTCTATTGCTAGATGGATTCAATTAACTATCCGTACTGCTTATGAGAGTTTATCTTCTTCTCAGCAGTCTGTGCTTAAGATTTCCGCTCATGAAGTAAGAGCTCTTGCTACTTCTTGGGCTTATGCTAATAGTGTTGCTATTACAGATTTAATGAAGGCTGCTTATTGGTCTCACCCATCCACATTCACGAATTTTTATCTCAGAAATATTGAGTCCATTTCTGGAGACCTGCATTGTTTAGGTCCGTTATCTGTTGCTCAGAATGTCGTCCACTAAACAGTTGCAACTATAGTTATGCAGGCTTTCTGTTCCGGCAGTGACTCTGTCCGGCTGCCCTCTTCGCTCTGGGCTATTTGACCCAGGGCAAGGGGAAGGGGGGGGGGGGGGTGTTCCCTTAGGTCACCTGCTTTATAGTGAAAAGCAAGGGAATGCCTCCTCCAAAGTCAGTATTTCTGAGTCGCTTCCGGGATGGTTTTAAAGTGTAATATTAATGTTAAAATTCATTCATGTCTTATTTTTAAAGTGTAGCTCGGTGTGAAGCATTTGTATATGTCAAGTGTCAAACGGGCTTTAATATACAATACTCGGACACTTTTAAAAGATTATAAAGAGTCACAATTCTCTGGACTTCTTTATTTATTGGCTTACTTTAAAAATAATTAGTATAAGGGTTATACTGGATGTTAATAGAGAACATGAATATTATTGTGCTCAATTATTAAGGGTATTGTATCTTTCTAATTTAATATTAAATAAGAAAGATACATGTAAAGTCTAATACTCCTTTTCTCCTTAAGGGGTTACCTCTTTATTATATAGTTAAGCTTATTGGATTTTCCTCTGTCCTAGGCCCTCCAGCCTTTTTACTATTCAGCTAAGTCTGGGTCATTGGTACAGTATAAAAATGTTAAAAAATTTATAGTAATTTATATATTTTTTATACTTACCAATGACCCAGACGGGGATGGCCCTCCCAGGAGTTGGGAACTCTTGCCTCCCTGCTGAGTACATAGCGCTGACCAGGCACTGCCAGTAAGAATGATAATTGGCGCCAATTTTGGGACGTCCTTGACACTGCGCATGCGCAGTGGAGGCGTAGTATGGAGGTCCTATAGGACATGATTTCTTTTGGTTTTGGATGCAAATTTTGGGGATTGGGGGCAAAATTTGTGTTTGGCCCTGGTTTTGTTAGAGTTAGCACCAGCTAAGTCTGGGTCATTGGTAAGTATAAAAAATATATAAATTACTATAAATTTTTTAACATTTTGTAGATACGTTCCTAATTATATCTCAGAAGAAATTATTCAGTCTGAATGGATTTGCGTTGTTACAAGTTATGTGAAAGTGTCAACAGGTACTCTCGCATAAATTGTAACAGGGCATGAACAAATTTTGACAACCAAAAATAATTCAGCACGCTACCAGTTGAAAAATTCCACTACATATGACATTTTGTTACTGTCGCTGAAAGCTAATTTTGAGAACTTTTGCAGCACATATGTATACATTTTCAGGAGATGGACAGGAGTTAGTGAGTTGAAAGTGGAAACGGGAATTCTGCTGCTTGACAAACCAGTATTCACCATCAGTTAAAGAAGGGGGATACAGGTAAGTTTTCTTGCAGGTATCTGAATCTTGGCAAATTCAAAGTGGTAACGGATTATCTCAAATTACAGAAATGACTTCGTCGTCAGTTTTGGCGCCAGGATTTCCCTGATTAGAGGTTTCTGATCCCTAACGGGGGAGACCTCCCCGACAGGTTTTTGCCCCACTGATCCTCCCCCATCCCCATGATGACTTGTTGGAGAGTGCCTTTCCAATAAATTGTAATATAACAGTTTTATCTGAACATTTTTTTATCAGCTGCTGCATAAATGACAAGTTAATGTACACATTGTGGAGCCACTAAAGTGGCTTTCAGCACTTTTAAGTAAAGCCATGATAGCTGCTTCAAGCACTCAACCAGTTAAACAAATCTAAGAGCTTGTATTGTTCCAAATTCATTTTTGAAATGAAAAAGTCTGGTGTTATTGTTATTGATCATCCCCAGCTTTTCATGTCCTGCACTCAGATTATTGAGGTAAACAGAAGTTGTTCACAGGCCTGAAAATAAGCAGTCTGACATTTAAAAAATGAGATTCCCAGAGGGTGAATTTAATGATTTAATTTAATTTAATTATCTGACGAGAACCGGTTACCGCGATGCCACCGCGCCCCCTGTGCATCAACTTTCTTCTTTGACATGGCCTACAGGCCACATTTATAATAGGATTGTTTTTTAACTTGGTGTGCTCATTAGGCAAGACTTTTAGATAAGAGCTATTGATTAACATTCATATCTGTGAAAAAAGTTGCCATTTACAATAGCCTCTGAACATACTGCATTTGTGTATCAACATTCTTCCTTTATCTAGTCTTACAGTTTACATTTAAAAATGCATGGATTACTCTGACGTGCACACACAGTGCTGTTATGTTGAAATTTCCTTAAATAACATTGGTGCCAATGATCTTTAATTTTGCCATTTCATTTATAACTTGCCAAGTTCAAGTTTGTCAAGTTGAGCTACAGTGTCATTGACACTTTCATTTTTAGCCCGACTGTTTACAGTGAGGGCTATAGTCATGACTTTTGTCCGCCTGTTAACAGTTTTGGTTAAAGTTTTTTACTGAAGGTTCAAGTGGGCTTTTTTTCCCTGTTTAGTTAACATTTAGAGTTTTGGTAAAAGTTTGTGGTTAAAAGTTTTTTATTCAACCTTCAAGTACAGGCTACACCCTGTAGTTCTTGTCTGATCAACACAAAATTTCATATGCAGGTTTTGAGTCATGTCTAGATGAGAACGTCCCCTTTTGGTCATGATCGGTCAACCGGTATGGCTGCCCAAGCCCGAAACCAAAAAACTTTTTAGCACAGTCTGCAGGTCATGTTTAATATGGAGGGATTTCATTGTAACTTGCTACGATGACTCCGTATGATGTCTAGATGAGAATTTCCCCATTTGGGCGTGATCTGTCAACTGTGATGACTGCCTGAGCCCAAAACCCCAAAACATTTATCCCAGTCTACAGGTCATATTTATGAAGGGATTTCATTGTAACTTGGCAGGATGACTCCAAATAATGGCTAGATGAGAACGTCCCATTTTGATCTCGATCATTCAGCCTTGATGGCTGCCCGAGCCCAAAAACCTTTAGCATAGTCAAAAGGTCATATTTATGAAGGGATTTCATTGTAACTTGTTAGGTTGACTCCATATAATGCCTAGATGATGACATCCTCTTTTGGTTCTGATTGGTCAGCTGTGACGGCTACAGGTGCCCAAAGCCCAAAAACCTTGAGCAGTCTACAGGTCATATTTATGAAGGGATTTCATTGTAACTTCGTAGGATCACTCCAGATGATGCCCAGATGAGAATTTCCCTTTTGGTTGCGATCATTCAACAATGATGGCTGCCCGAGCCCGAAGGCTGAAAATCTTTAGCACAGTCTACAGGTCCTATTTATGTAGAGATTTCATTGTAACTTGGTAGGTTGACTTCATATAATGTCTAGATGAGAATGTCCCCTTTAGGACACGACTGTGACGGCAACAAAACCTTTAAAACAGTCTACAGGTCATAATTATGAAGGGATTTCATTGTAGCTTGGTTGGATGACTCCAAATAATGTCTAGATGAGAACGTCCCCTTATGGTCGCGACCATTCAGCCTTTCATGGCTGCCCGAACCCAAAAACCTTTACCATAGTCTGTAGGTCATATTTATTGAAGGATTTCATTGTAACTTGTTAGGTTGACTCTATATAATGCCCAGATGATGACATCCATTTTGTCATGATTGGTCAACTTTGACCACCACAGGGGCCTGAAGCTCAAAAAACTTGAGCACTGTCTACAGGTCATATTTATGAAGGGATTTCATTGTAACTTCAGAGGACCACTCCAGATGATGTCCAGATGAGAATGTCCTCTTTTAGTTGTACTCATTCAACCATGATGGCTGCCTGAGCTCAAAGCCCAAAAACCTACAGCACAATCTACAGGTCATATTTATGAATTGATGTCATTGTAACTTGGTAGGTTGACTTCATATAATCTCTTTTTGGATGCAATTGGGCAACTGTGATGGCCACAGGGGCCTGAATCCCGAAAACCTTTAGCACAGTCTAGAGGTCATATTTATGAAGGGATTTCAATGTAACTTGGTAGGATGACTCCAAATAATGTCTAGATGAGAATGTTCCCTTTTGTTCGCGATCATTTAGCCTTGATGGCTGCCCGTGCCCAAAACCCCCAAAACCTTTAGCATAGTCTGTAGGTCATATTTATGGAAGGATTTCATTGTAACTTGTTAGGTTGACTCCATATAATGCCTAGATGATGATACCCCCTTTTGGTCGTTATTGGTTAACTGTGATGGCTACAGACGCCCGAATCCTGAAAACCTTTAGCACAGTTTACAGGTCATATTTATGAAGGGATTTCATTGTACCTTGGTTGGATGACTCCAAATAATGTCTAGATGAGAACGTCCCCTTTTGGTCGCGATCATTCAGCCTTGATGGCTGGCCAAGCCTAAAGGCCTTTAGCATAGTTTATAGGTCGTATTTATGGAAGGATTTCATTGTAACTTGTTAGGTTGACTCCATATGATGCCTAGATGATGACATCCCCATTTGGTCATGATTGGTCAACTGTGACTGCTACAGGGGCCCGAAGCCCGAAAGCATTGAGCACAGTCTACAGGTCATATTTATGAAGGGATTTCATAGTAACTTCATAGGATCACTCCAGATGAAAATGGCCCCTTTTAGTTGTGCTCATTCAACCATGATGGCTGCCTGAGCCTAAAGCCCGAAAACCTATAGCACAGTCTACAGGTCATACTTATGAAGGGATTTCATTGTAACTTGGTAGGTTGACTTCAGATAATGTCTAGATGAAAACGTTTCCTTTTGGACGCAATTGGGCAACTGTGATGGCTACAGAGACCCGAAGCCCGAAAACCTTTAGCACGGTCTAGAGGTCATATTTATGAAGGGATTTCATTGTAACTTGGTAGGATGACTCCAAATAATGTCTAGATGAGAACGTCCCCTTTTGGTCGCGATCATTTAGCCTTGATGGCTGACCGGGCCCAAAACCCCCAAACCTTTAGCATAGCCTATAGGTTGTATTTATGGAGGGATTTCATTGTAACTTGTTAGGTTGACTCCATATAATGCTTAGATGATGACATCCCTTTTCGTCATGTTTGGTCAACTGTGATGGCTTCAGGGGCCTGAAGCCCAAAAACCTTGAGCACAGTCTACATGTCATATTTCTAAAGGGGTTTCATTGTAACTTCGTAGGATCACTCCAGATTATGCCCAGATGAGTATGCCCACTTTTGATTGCGATCATTCAACCATGATGGCTTCCCGAGAAACTTCAGTACAGACTACAGGTCGTATTTGTGAAGGGATGTCATTGTAACTCAGTAGAATGACTTAGTGTAATGTCGAGATGAGGACGTTCCCTTTTAGTTGCAATCGGTCTACTGTCTTGGCTACACAGGCCTGAAGCCTGAAAACTTTAGCACAGTGTACAGGCCATATTTATGAAGGGATTTCAATGTAACTTGATAGGATGTCTCGTTTTGGAATAATTTCACTGTAACTTGGTAACTTTCATTGACATACGTTAATTATGAGGGCCACATACATTAACTGTGAGGTGATATTAACCCACCCCTCAGCTCTTTAGTACCGTGTACACCTCATATTATTTTTAATTAAAAACATAGCTTACAGGGAACAGAAATGAACATATTCCCAATTATCACAATTCTTGTCTTTTTTCATAAACATTGAACATTATCCTTTTCATCAAACACAACACACAGACAAGTTAAGCTACAGTGTCATTGACACTTTCATTTTTAAAAAGCCATTTCAGAAAAATTTGTTTCCAGAAAGACTCATTTCAGTTAAAATAGATATTGGCGATTATTATTATTCCAGAACAGTGCATTTATAATAGAAGCAGTGCTTCTTCGTGAATTTGGAAAAGTGATTCCGAAAGAGAATTTATACTTCGTCCGTGAAGGAAATGTCCCCTGTCCTATCCAACTTCAACCCCACCTCCCCCCTTCCCTCATTTGAGATGTAGAACTTGTGTGACCATTTGTAGGCAAGGTTTTCTCTACATATATATGCCCAGTCAAGCACTCACTTCTTCTCCCCCAACTGGCATGCCCAGTTAGGGGAGTGAGGTCTTGGGGGGCTGGGCACAGGCACACATTGTCCCCAGTCCTATCCAACCTCACCCCCACCCCACCCCACTGAGATGCAGAACTTGTGACTATCTTGCATTTGGAGCCACTGATTTTCCAACATGATTGGAAAGACATTATTGTGTTCCTGTGCCCGACTGAAATGCCCAGTTGGGGGAGTGGAGGCTGGGCACAGGCACACAATATCCCCCGTCCTATCCAACCTCGCCGCCATCCCAACAAGATGCAGAACTTGTGTGACCATCTGGCATTTGTTGCCACTGTTTTCCCAAAATGCTTGGATATTGTGTACCTGTGCCCAGCCAAGCCACACCCCCCTTCCCCAGATGGACATGCCAGTTGGGAGCAGGCACATAATTGGCCCAGTCCCATTCAATCTCAACCCCTTGCCCCACCACTTGAGATGCTGACCTTGTGTGACCCTTTTGCATTTGTAGCCACTGTTTTCCCAACATGCTTGGAAAGATATCCTTGTGTGCATTTGCCCAGCCATCCATGCCCTCACTCCTCCCCCCCCCCCCCCCCATCCAACTGGCATGCCAAGTTGGGTCTTGGGGCTGGGCACAGGCACACAATGTCCCCAATTCTATCCAACCTCATTCCCAGCCCACTCAGATTCAAAACCTGTGTGACCATCTGGCATATGTAGCCATTGTTTTCCTGACACGCCTGGAAATACATGTGCCCCCCATCCCCCACCCTGTGACATTCATGTCATTGTCTCAGTTCGAAAGACAACAGAGCAAAAGATGTGCCCAGTCACTTCAAAAACCCTCTTCCCTCCCATTCTCAATAGAATAACACCCATGACCCACCCCAGGGCTGAACCATGAGCCGGTCTGTGGTGTTTCCTGTGAACTCCAATGTAAGTAGAAGTCTTTTAAAGTGACAAAAGATATTATCATTATTATTGTGAATATGTATACTTTTTGTAGACCTGGCAATGACCTGGAAGTATCTTGAATAAAATGTCTGCTCACAAATCCTTGAGTATATTGTTTCTCTTTCCCATAACATGGAGAGATTTTTAAGTGAAATAGATACATGCATATGGTAACAAAATGAAGAACTATTGAAGATATTTCAAGTATTTATTAAGAATATTATATGTACAAGTGTGTATATATTATAAGTATGCATACATATAAGTATATAAAGATATATATAAGTATGTATTTATAAGTACATAAAGATACATATGAGTATATCAATGGATAGTATTTTATAACAAGAACATATTAAATGTATATAAGAACATCATATTATAAAGATATTACAGAAAGAAACAGAGAATATTATTATTATTTTTTTTTTTTTTTTTTTTTTTCTTTTTTCGTTTTTTCGTGGCCCCACCCAATAAAAAAAAATCCGGGTGGGGCTTCGGAACGAAAAGAAGCTGACTTACTCAATCTGTCCCACCCAAGTGAGAAAACCTGGTGGCAACTGACTAAGACACAGTCCACACAAGATGACTCAGCATGCCTGAAGACAATTTAGTCCAAGAGCTATGGCACTGCTGCTACACACGAGGAAATGTTTGAGGAGGTTTTCTTAAAGTTCATCTTTTATTGATGGTTTCCCTTGCACTCTGGAAATGCATCTTTTAATGACAGCTCCCTCTGCACCAACAGGAAAATCCTCTATTTAAAAAAATAATATAGAAGATTTCCCTGTTAGTGCAGAGACATCTGTCATTAAAAGATGCATTTCCAGAGTACATGGGGAAACCATCAATAAAAGATGAACTTCAAGAACACCCCCCCCCCCCCCCCCCCCAAACATCATGAACTCTAACAGTGCCATAGCTCTTGGGGTAAAGCATTCAGACATGCTAGGTCATCTCAAATTTCCTGTGCCTCAGTCAGCTGTCACCAGGTCCTCAGTCGGGTGAGACAGAATCAGTAAGTCAGAAAATTAATAAGTTAGTGGGCCAGTTAGTGGGCTTTACATGGGCTTTACACGACCTCAGTAAAGTTGGGCTCTGTGTAGCAATCCATTTTTGTTCTTGTGATGAATAAAGTGACAATGCAACCACACAAACGGTGGACATCAACCTATACACTTCTTTGCTAGACAAGTGGAAATTTTAGGATCAAACGAGGAAATGTGCAGACCATGGACAAACACCTCAACAACACAACACAGTTATCCATGAACTACACATTTTCTTGTTCAATCCTAAAATTATGCCTAATGTACGCTGGATAAAATGTGCAGAACATTACGGTATTCTTACTTTCACTTTATGTTCTGAACTCATCGATTTTTGATTTGTTCTTGTTTTGTTGAAATACGTTTTTGTCTCGCAATGGGGGCACGGTGGAGTTGCGGCAACCGTCAGATGGTTAGTCCTCAGATGGGGGACCATCTGAGCGATCGATTCGGACTCCCGCAGTGTGTTCTTGGGGAAGGCACTTCACCCTGATTGTTCACATGGGGGCATGATGATGCTATGTACTAAGGCGTATTGCTTGTCGATGGTGCTCATGTCTTCAACCAATCTAACCCTGCCTCTGCTGCAGTGCGGAGTTACGATGTTGGGGTGCTGGCAGCTGTTTGTCGTTGCACAGTGGTTCTCTCCAGGTACTCCAGCTTCCTCCACCCATAAAACTGTCTCCGACACGATATGACCTTGCCTGTTAATGTGTCGATAAACCCTAATAAATAAATAAATAAGTAAATAAATAAATAAATAAATGTCTCGCGATGGGTGACGGTCTGATTATACGTAGAGCCCTATCCATGGTATTTTCACTCATTCTGAACAGTGGTCAGTTTCAAGTGGCATTTACTTGCTTGAATGTCTCCCTGACTATATATGAGAATACGATGGGTATAAAAAAACTTTCTCATCATTTCCATGAGTTGAATTTCATAATTTGTGTGTGAATTACTGACCAAACTGACTTCCTGGAAAATTTCAAATTGAAGCACCAGATTCGCGCACTGGGTGGTAAATTTTCAAAAATTTCCTGTACCCCGTCGATGGGAGGGGACACCCCTCCCATACCTATCCCCACCACTGAGGCCTATCGCCTTCAGATATGCTTGCAGCATATATGGACCAGTGTCCCAAAAATTATTCCCTGCCTCAATCGGCCTGTGAAATAGATTAATACATTACAAAGCAAATGTATCAAACACCACTGAGTATTTTCAAGAAAGTGACATTCTTTGAAAGAGGGCCAATAATGGTGCATAATACATTATACAGCTAGCCATGATCAGTTGCACAAATAGTTTTCATGTCTAAACATATTGCAACACATGCGTTATTATGGCATTATCTCTGTCTGTGGTGTCACATGTGTGTCTTTACACACATTATTAAATGGGTATCCTTGTGTTACCTGTCTGCACAAAAATTACGACAACAGACAGTTCCTGTTAACCCTTTACCTTACCTGTATGGTAGATAACAATTGCAAAAATAAATTCTTGATTGACTAAAAATTTTCATTTTTACCTCAAAAACATAGCTTCAGGCTCCTTCGTTGAAATTTGTTTACATTTCTTGTTAGCACAAGGTCATCAAAATTTAAAATAAAACAGAAAACATGGACAGTAACTCTCAGTTTTGACAAATCACTGTCATCTGTTTCCAGACAACATTAAATTTGATATGCAGCAATTTGATATGATTGAAATTTGATATTTTCTTTTCCAGTGATCAGTATATGTATTAAAATATGCACCACACACATTTTTAATGGGGAAACTTTATTGAAAATGGCCAGATATCAGATTTTTAGCTCAACTTGACAAAGTCAAGCAAGCTATTGCCGTCACTTCTCATCCGTTGACGTACATATGTATGTATGCCCAGGCGGGCGGGCAGGCGTACATACGTCCACAATTTACGTTGGCACACCGTACAGGTTGCATTTATAATCAGATCACTTTGAAACTTTGTATGCTTGTTTGGGGTGATCTCTAGGTGGTAGCTCTCAATTTTCTTCCCTTTCCGTAAAAAAATATTGCCACTGGCAATGGCCTTTGAACTAAGTTTAGTCAGGCATCAATATATTCCTTTGGCACACCCCACAGGGCACATTTATAATCAGATTTCTTTGAAACCTTGTATGCTCATTTGAGCTGACCTCCAGATGGGAGCTATCGATTTTCTTCCATTTCCGGAAAAATGTTGCCTCTGACAACGACCTTTGAACTTAGTTTAGTCAGGCATCAATATATTCCTGTGGCACACCCTACAGGACACATTTATGATCAGATCGGTTTGAAACTTGGTATGCTTGTTTGGGGTTACCTCTAGATGGGAGCTATCGATTATCTTCCATTTTCGTCTAAAAATGTTGCTGCTGGCAATGACCTTTTATAACTTAGTGCACTTACGCATCAATATTTCCCTTTGGCACACCCTGCAGAGCACTTTTATAATAGGATCAATTTTAAACTTGGTATGCTTGTTTGGAGTAACCTCTAGATGGGAGCAATTGATTTTTTTTCCATTTGTGGTAAAAAATGTTGCTGCTGGAAACGACCTTGGAACTTTGTTTAGTCAGGCATCAGTGTATTCCTCTGGCATGCCCTCAGGGCACATTTATGATATGATCGCTTGACTTGGTATGCATGTTCTGGTTGGCCTCTAGATGTTAGCTGTTCATTATGTCTCCCCTTCCCAGAAGGGAGACATATTGTTTTAGTGCATATTCTTCTTCTTCTTCTTCTTCTTCTTCTTCTTCTCAAACAAACTTTGTCCGAGCCATAACTTTTTTGTCTTTTGACCTACACCTTAGATACTTGGCATGTGGATGTATCACCATGAACCGGTGTGCAGTGTACCATAGTGACCTTCATGTGACCTTGACCTTTGACCTGAAGGTCAGATTTATGCGCTTTTTTAAGGGAAACTGTCTGGACCAGAACTTTTTTGTATTTCAAGTCAGGCTTGAGATATTTGGCATGTGGATGTATCACCATGAGCCGGTGTGTAGCGTACCATTGTGACCTTCATGTGACCTTGACCTTTGATCTGAAGGTCAGATTTGTGCTTTTTTCAAGGAAACTTTGTCCAGACCAAAACTTGTTTGTCTTTTGAGCCAGGCCTTAGATATTTGGCACGTGGATGTATCACCATGAGCCGGTGTGTATCGCGTACTATTGTGACCTTCATGTGACCTTGACCTCAAGGTCAAATTTATGTACTTCAAATAGGGAGTAATTGTCCAGACCAGATTTTTTTTTGTTTTTTGACCTAGGACTTGGTTATTTGACATGTGGATGTGTCACCATGAGACTGCATGTTGTGACCTTCATGTGACCTTGACCTCAAGGTCAAATTTATGTACTTCAAATAGGGAGTAATTGTCCAGACCAGAATTTTTTTGTTTTTGACCTAGGACTTGGTTATTTGACATGTGGATGTGTCACCATGAGACCGCACATCGTCTACCTCGATGACCTACATGTGACCTTTACCTCTGACCTTAAGGTCAAATTTATGTACTTCAAATAGGGAATAATTATCCAGACCAGAACTTTTTTGTTTTTTGACCTAGGACTTAGATATTTGACATGTGGATGTATCGCAATTAGACCGCATGTCACATGTAATCATGATCTTCATGTGACCTTGACCTCAAGGTCAAATTTATGTACTTTAAATAGGGAGTAATTGTCCAGACCAGAATTTTTTTTTTGGACATCTGGATGTGTCACCATGAAACCGCATGTCCGCTACCTTAATGAACTGCATGTGACCTTGACCTCTGACCTCAAGGTCAAATTTATGTACTTCAAATAGGGAATAATTGTCCAGATCAGAACTTTTTTGTTTTTTGACCTAGGACTTAGATGATTGACATGTGGATGTATCACAATGAGACCACATGTCATCATGACCTTCATGTGACCTTGATCTCAAGGTCAAATTTATGTACTTTAAATAGGGAGAAATTGTCCAGACCAGAATTTTTTTTTGTTGACATGTGGATGTGTCACCATGAAACCGCATGTCCGCTACCTTGGTGAACTTCATGTGACCTTGACCTCTGACCTCAAAAGGAAGGGGAAACATATGTTTCAGTGTGATAAAACACTTTCTAGTTTCTTTTCATTCCCATAAAAATTATTGTTAGCACCAGCCTTTGGACAACTTACCCCTTTTGCACTCTCTACAGGGTATATTTATGAATTTGCATAAAAAGATAAAAAGACCATTGCCATCAGCAATGACCGTCAAACTTAGTGCATTTGTGCATTAACATCTTCCTTTGGCATGCCTCAGAGGATGCATTCATTATCGGGTTGTTTTGAAACTTCATATGCTTATTCAGGGTGACGGAAATAGGAGCTATCAATTTTCTTTTCATTTCTATCAAAAACTGTGGTTGTCAGCAACAATCTTTGAATCTATTGCATTTGTGCATTTACATTCTTTTTTAACATGACCTACATGGCACATTTATCATAGGTTTGTTTTTTGGACTCTGCATGCTCATAAGGTGAAACCTCTACATGTAGATGTTGAAAATAGTTGCCATTTACAATGACCTCCTAACTTACTGCATTTGTGTATCAACAGTCTTCCTTTAGCCAGCCATAGAGTTTACACTTACAAATGCATGGATTGCTCTGATGTTGTGCACACACAATGCTGTTATGTTGAAGTTTCACCAAATAACATTGAAACCGATGATCTTCAAATTTACCATTTCAAGTTTGTCAGGTTGATCTACAATGTCATTGACACTTTCATTATACCTTCCACAGTGAGTTGGGGGGGGGGGGGGGGGGGTTATACTGGATTCATCTTGTCCATCTGTAATTTGAAACCTAGTAGCAATGTTTACCACCATGAGAACCTGTGCACCTGCAATTATAGTTCTGGCCGGATTAGTTTTTCCAGAATTATGCCCATTGACATAAAAAGTAGCCCCCGCCCTGCATGACTTTCAGACTAATGTTAAGTAACCCAACACAATCTGGATGTTAAGGAAACCAAGACTTAATTAGACCCCACCTTGAACTTAGTGCTTTTGTGCATCAATATATTCCATTGGCATGCCCAACAGGGCACATTTATGAATGGATTGCTTTGAAACTTGGTATGCTTGTTTGGGGTGACCTCTAGATGGGAGCTATTGATTTTATTTCATTTGCATCCAAAATCCATGTTGTTAGCACCAACCTTCGAACTTGGTGTTTTTGTGCAGCAACTTACCCTTTTGTACTCCCTATTTATGAATTTGCATTACCCCCCCTCCCCCTCCCCCCCAAAAAAAAACCATTACCCCCAACAACAAACCTTCAAACTTAGTGAATTTGTGCGTTGACATTTTTAGCTCAACTTTGGCGAAGCCAAATTTGAGCTTATGCCATGGCCCGTCGTCCGTCTGTATGTCGGTCCATCTGTCCGTCAATAATTGGATACGGCTTGGGCTAGAGGCCGTATTTATGAACCGATCTTTTCGAAACTTCTTGGGTACCTTTGTTATGACCGTGGGACGAGAACGAGTGTTTTTGGGTGCGGTCCGAAATTCAGGGTGGCTGCCAGCCGCCATTTTGTACCGACGATGCAGAAATCTGTTTTTTGTACAGAACTTCCATATGAAAGCTCTGATTTGAATAATTTTTTGTATGAATGTTTATTACCATGGGATACATCACATATAATACAGGTTTTTTTCTCATGTGTAAATTATGCAAATTAGACTAACTTTGATGTTTTTTGGTGTTACTTTCAGCACTGTAAGTGCAAATGCCAATACGGCTCGGGCTAGAGGCCGTATTTATGAACCGATCTTTACGAAACTCCTTGGATACCTTTGTTATCAACGTGGGACGAGAACGAGTGTTTTTGGGTCCGGTCCGAAATTCAAGATGGCCGATGGCAGCCATTTTGTACAAAATTAGGTGCAATCAGATTTTTGCACAGAACTTCCATATGAAAGCGCTGATTTGAATTTTTTGTGTGAATGTTTAGTACCATGGGATACATCACATATAATACGGGTGTTTTTCTCGTGCAGAAATTATGAAAATTAGATGAACTTTGATTTTTTCAGTGCTACTTACACACAGTAAGTACACACGTCAATACGGCTCGGGCTAGAGTCTGTATTTATGAACCGATCTTCACGAAAAGTCTTGGGTACCTTTGTTATCACCTTGGGATGAGAATGAGTGTTTCTGGGTACGGTCCAAAATTCAAGATGGCTGTCAGTGGCCATTTTGTACCGAAATTAGGTCCTATCAGTTTTTTGTCACAACTTCTACACAGCTCATATTTGTGAACTGATCTTCACAAAACTTCTTGGGTACCTTTGTTTTCACCTTGGGACAGGAATGAGTGTGTTTTGGGGTGCCTTTGTTATCACTGTGCTATGAGAACAAATATTTTGGGGTTCAGTCAGACCCACTCTGGGACTCAAAGGTTTCTTTTCTAGTTTAGCATCTGACTGTCACCCACCTTTACAATACTTTACCTATACATTTGTTACAGGCAACGGTCAGTATTTATGTACAGACCGTTACAATACTTTATATGTACCTTTGTTATCAAGTCATTACCTAGTTGTTTGTCATTGCTGTGTCACATACTATACATGTACATGTCGTTGTCTTGACAAGTTGAGCTACAGTGTCATTGACACTTTCATTTCTTTCCAGCACTTCTCGGAGGGTGTATTCATTATCGGGTTGGTTTGAAACTTGGTATGCTTATTATAACCCCATAATGAGTTGGGGGGGGGGGGGGGGGTATACTGGAATCATCTCGCCCATCTGTCTGTCTGTCCGTCCATAGACGTAATTTTGTCCGGAGATTTTTTCAGACGTTCATTGTCCAATCTGCTCGAAAATTGGTGTGAATGTTCACCATCATGGGAACCTCTGCAGCTGTAATTATACTTCTGGTCTGATTATATTTGCCAGAATTATGCCCCTTTTTGATTTGAAACAGCAGGCCTAGAATTGGCCGTAATCCACGCAGGCCTGAAAATAAAAAGTTTGACATTTGCAGAATATGGTCCACAGAGGGTGAATTTGATAATGCTAAACCACACAGTGGGCCTATTTATTCTCTGGGTACCTCTTTCTGTTTAGTTTCGAGACCCTGATTCAGATTGAGGTTCACAGAGGGTAAATTTAGTGATGTTACCCTGCTATGCATTTTGCAGATGACAGTCTGCTTATTTTTTGGCTTGGTCACAGGTGCTGGTAATTACAACGAATATAGGTAAGTACTCATCTCCTGATCATGACAACTAACCTTACCAAATACATAAAAAAGGTTGGCAATGAAAATACATCAGTGCTTGAGACATCTGACATGCTCTTGCAGTTCATGGTACGACTTCCACTTTGCAATTTTCAAATCGATTCACCCCAACGTAAAAAGTCTTGGAAGATGATTTCGAAGAATAACTGGTGCGCATCAAGGCCTAATTAATAGGCACCGACATCATAGAAAACCGTCGTGAAGTTTTGTCAACTGCTTTGAAAACACTCGTAAAAGGGTGGCTAAAAATTTATCATTTTCGCATAACCAACTGTTATAGCCCCCATATTATATTGAGATTGATATATCCTTAAGTTGATAATTATGTGAGAAAGATTTTTTTTTTTTATTTCTGCATTTTCTGACTGGTCTAACTCTTTTGCACTCAGTGACCTTGTTTACATCTTTGTTACACTGATATATTGTACATATAGCTGTTGATCGTTTAATTGTTTAAATAGGTCAATGACCTTGTTTACTTGAACTTTAACAGAATCCCCCAGAAACTAATAGAACATTGCAGAAACTTCCTCTTCTGGGACATTCTATCTGGTTACTATATAAAGGTTTGTCAACGGAATTCAAAAACTCATTTTTAGAAAACCATTTCAGAAAGACTAACTTCAATTGTTTCCATTGGAGATTATTATTGTTTCAGAGCAGTGCATTTATTATAGAAGCAGTGCTTCTTTGTGAATTTGGAAGATTGATTCCAAAAGAGAATTTTGAAGAGAATTTGTTTGTCTTGGAAAAGAGAATTTATACTTTCTGTGAATCAGAATAATATTTTGTGAAAAGCCAGGATTCTACTGGATTGTTTGGAAATTACCTGTGGCGCCAATACTTCTTGGATTTTTACTCCATTTGAATTTTGCGGAGAATTTTATTATATTTTATTGGAGACTGCTGAAATTTCTAAGTGAAAATTTTATTATAAATCTACGGGATACTGTTTCTGAAGAGACATTCTTGGATTTATACTACATCTACCAGCTGGTAACTTTCTTCAGAAGATACTTCACCACTGGATTACTGGATTCTGTCAAACAGTACTTTGGACTAATTCTACAATTGATAAGTACCATTGTTTTTTTGTTTTTATTTTCTGTAACCCAATTAGTGTAAAAGATCTTTGTATCATTTTTTTTTTTTATATCAATTTTTTTTAATTAAATTTCAGAATAGTTAAATTCATAGTTATTGTTGCTGATTCTCAGATTTCTTTCTGTTACCAATATCATTAATAATTCCACACCGTAACACCAACAGACGTTGATAATAAATTGGTGTATTGTTGCACTGTTTATCTGGCGTTTTACCATTTTTGAATCGGAATGTTGGATGAGCACATCAACTATTGACGCGCACCATGCAGGCAAAATTTCGCATCTGGGAGATCTTGCTTCGCAAACAGCGTTGCAAACCCAAACAAAAAATACCCTGAAATTTAATTTAATAATCAGAATTCTGGTGTATCCCGGGGTCAGATTCCAATTTGTTCAAATCGAGTCCCTGGGTCAGTATTTGGGCTCCCTGTGGGAGTCCAAATTTTAACTTGGTGCAATATTGGGAATAATCTTTAAAAATTATTTTCTTCAGATGCACCAGTGAGATTCTTTTGATATCTGGTATACAACATCTCTATGGGGTTAGATTCGTGTTTGTTCAAATCAAGTCCCTGGGTTAATATTTAGGCTCCCCATGGGAGCCCAATTTGTAACATACTACCATATGAGGGAATTTCTTTCAAAATTTTCTTTTTTGCATCCATCAGTCAGAATATTTTCATATTTGGTATATAACATATCGGGGGAAGGGGGGTGGGGGGCAGATTCAAGTTTGTTCAAATCGGACCCTTGGGTTAATATTCAGGCTCTTTATTGGGGCCCATAGTTTAACTCTGTGTGATGTGAGAAAATTTCTTGAAAAATCTTCTTTGGCTCCACCAGTTAGAATCTTTTCATATTTGGTGTATGACTTCTCTATGGGTGTCAGATTCAAGTTCAAATTGAGTCCCTGGGTTAATATTTTGGCTCCATATGCCGGTCACTTACTGATACACTCATTTCTTTTGACAACTTGGATTCCCTGCAGGAACCATGGGAAGTGAAGCAGTACCTGTTCACTGCGGTAAACATGGTATATATTTTACAAGTAAAATAGGACCCGGTCACCAATGCTTGGGAGGTGCAAACCCTCTCTAAAATTGGCAACATGGCTTATTAACACTCACCCCCTGGTCTTGAGTTAATACTCATCTTGTGGTCATGATCAGTCATTGTGCAAAAATGTGACCTTAAACACCAATAAATAAATAATATGACATCTTGACCCAGGTGAGCGTTCTAGGTTCACTTGAGCCTCTGGTTGGGTCATTGGCATCTGAATGTGGATCCTGTAGACCTACAACTCAATATTTTTGGTCCCTGCATCATCACCTATGCCCGATGACCAATGTTCCTTGGTTGTGTCAGGGCATATCATTCGATCTTCCTCAGGCCACTCGCATCCTCACAGTGGATGCCAGCGATTGGGATTGGGTGTGATGTTAGACTCTCTGTCTTTCTACTCACTGCGAATGGAACTGGGAGCAAGTGACCCTTCATATTATCCAGAAGGAGCTCTTGGCTCTTCAGTTGTGTTTTCAGCAATGAATCCCACACCTGTCTGTTCAGCAGTCCTGCTCCTTCTGGAAAATTTGACAATGGTGGCCTATATCTGAAATCATGGGGGCACATTCAATTCCCATGTATCAGCTGTCTTGGAATCTTCTACTTTTAGCGAGGGATGTCAATGCTTGGGTGTCCGTTTGGCACATTCCCAGGTGTCTGAACGTCCTAGCCAACTCCTGTCCTGATGAAACAGCGGCCTTCCCATCGAATATATGCTTCATTGTTCGGTTTTCTAGATAGTTTGCAAACAAAGGTGTCGTCTTCTCATTATTTTTTCACCACTCGAATCATCAGGTAGAGACCTTTGTCTCCCCTTGTCCAGATTCACTTGCCATTGCAGTGGATTCCCTGTCTCTCGACCTGACAGGGTGGGTCGGCTATCCCTTTTCCTACTGCCCTAATTGTTCCTCAGATTTGTGTTTGCAGTTTCAGGATATCATTCTCATTATTTCTCTCTGTCTCCACAGAGGTTGTGGATCAATCAGCTGCATCCGATGTTAGATTGACCAGTTCGTGTACCTTAATGCCGTAATCTTCCTTTGCAGGGGCTGCCCAGGAAGTATCACAACAACTTGCCGAGCCTGTCCTTTCACGCCTGTCTTTTATGAGTTCCAATCTCCGTCATAGAGTTTTTAGTGTTAATTGTACATGGACCCCCTCCCTCTCCTTGTTTCACGTCTTGTTGGTCAAATTTATGGGACTTTGAAAGAGGATAGATATTTATACCCCCACAAAACGAAGTTTTAGAGAGGGGGGGGGGGGGGGGGTCTATAGGAGTCAACTTGGTCGGTCTGTCGTCGTCGGTCCGTTGCACATGTAAAGTTGAGGAGTAAACTACTTCCACAGTTTCAGGTGCATTTTCATGAAACTTCACAAAAATGTCGACATGATGAGCAGTGCGTGACACAATTATTTTCCCGAACAGATTCAAGATGGCCGACTGGTGGCCATATTGGATTTTTTTTTAGGTAAACTTCCACAGTTTTAGCTGCATTTTCATGAAACTTCACAAAAATGATCAGCTTGATGAGGAGCAGTGTGTGACATAATTATTTCTTATCAACCTACTCACAATTGTTTACTTCAGGCTTGCACTACAGTGGAAGTCCCTAACTCGGATAAAATACTCTCTGTTTTGTCTTTCCCAAGCAATTTGGGAAAGAAAAGTGGTGCAAAAGCACCAAGAAAAAATAAGCCGAAACAGGGTCGAGTGCAACCGGCGCAGACCCAGTACAGGACGCTCTCTCCCAAGTACAACTCCACGACTTCCGTTGCCAGTGCGCATATACCATCTCTAAAGCCTCATTCTTTTTATCATCCACTTCGCGTCGAGATGTTTTTGCATGCTTATCAGTGTTTATCCAGCTTGTTGTTTGATGATTCCTGATTCATAGTGCATCAGTGTATCCTTTGTATTCTCAGGAACAGTGTTTTTTATATTCTCTTTAATATTATATATCCATAATGTATATTTAATTGTTCTCTCTCGAGTCGCGCGTGAATTTCGTGTGCCATGCGGTTCGGACTTATTATTTTTCACAATTATTGTTAATGCTTTATTTGCTAAATTTTCTAATTGTGTTAGAGTTAGGTGTCAGCGGGGTACCACTCCTATAGTTTTTCTTCTTTCTTTTGAGAGTAGTCATCCTGTTGTGTGGTTCCCGGTCAACCGTCTGGGGTCTTTGTTTCTGTCACCTTTCTCTCTTCTTTGGGGGTGTTCTTCTGTTTTCTGATTTCACCTTCTCTTCTCTCACCTCTATCATGCCCAGGACAATTCCTTGTGGGCAATGTCTGCTGCCAAAGCATGTGGACGATTTACATTCGTCTTGTTCCTCCTGTAATGGGTGTTCGGCCGAGCGGCCATATGGTGTCTGTGAATCATGGTCATCCACTTTCTGGGCGTCAGTTAACCGTGTCGTTCGTTCTCGCGGGAAAGGAGAACATGGTCGTTCGGGGGCTCCTGAGCCGACCTTGTCTGGTGAGAGTTATTCCTCCTCCGTGGGGGATGTGCAGTCTTTTCCTGTAGTGGATACTGCGGGAGCCGTTGAGTGTTCTGGTGAAGAGGTGCCTGGTTCCGGGACTACGGTCCCCCTCCAGTAGACATCTGATGCTGTCACTAGGGTTGTGACTCCTCCTTCGGAGCCGAGCAGGTGTGCTCTCTCCACTATTTCACCAGCCTCAACGACTCCCGACGTATCTACTACTACTGCTGGTCCGTCTGCTTCGTCGTCAGTTTCAGCCAGCCTCGGCTTTTCGCTGCAGGGGACTGCAGGAATGTCCGGTACTGTAGACATGGGATATCGGCCTCAGCCTTCCCTGACTCAACTCGGCGAAGTCGGAAGGGGCTGCAGGCCGAACCCATCTCTGTGGTCTCTTCGCCGTCGAGCACCACAGTTGTGTCGTTGGATTCGAATGTTCTCAGTGGAGACACTATGAACTCCGTGGCATTTCCGTCCACTCATTCTGGCCTCTCGACCAGTTTTGGGGGACCAACGCCTTTTGTGCAGCCTGGACCTTCTGCCCCGCAGAGGTCCGCGGTGACTCTCATGAGTTCTCACCATATTGATCCTCGGGGTGCCTCGTACCCCTATACACGTCTGCCTTCAGATGTTTCGGCTGCCGCCCGTCGTCCCGCGTCGGGTGTTTTGGAGGATCGTGACCCTTCGCTGGTTAAGAGGGTCAGACGTGAAGCCACTTTGCCGGTTCGCTCCCCTGTCGAACTGGCCGGTACGGGCAGTGAGCTTAGGGAGGCCCTCTCCTTACTCACTCAGGTTCTATCTAAGAGCCTTCCTGTTGCTTCCAGCGAGGCAATGAATGGTTTCCAGGCGCCTCCTATGGCGCCGCCTCCCGGGATTGGAAACAGGCCGGTTTCTGATTCCCCTGGTGTCCCGACACCATGGGAGGCGTCGGCTGGTTTGCCCACGATGGGCTATGTGTCTTCCGACTCTGGGGAGGAGTCAGACATGCTTGATGTCGAGGGCCAGCAGTCTTCGGACTTGGGGGAAGCTCTTGACTTTGTGTTTGGGTTTCTACCTGATCTCAAACCTACTAACCAGACAGTGTCAGCCTGGCCGCGATCATCGGTCGTGCGCCTACAGCCTATGGAGCAACCTGCTTCTGGGCGCCTTCGACCGTGCCAGTCGGTACAGGTGGTTGAAGCTTTTTCAGCATTGGACTCCAAGCTGAATTCCAAGGCTCTGAAGACTTCGTTCTTCACCAGGGTTGACACCTTTTTGCCTCCTGTGCGTTATCGTTTCTACGATTCCGCCAATCCGTCGGTCTGCCAGACTTTGACGGTTCTGGATCAGGATTCCACTTCCCTCGGGCTTTCCAAGCCCAAGTCTGCCGTCATTGCAATGACGACTCTGGAGTCCACGTTGGGCTTATCTAGAGAGATGCTTGGCATGCTTTCTCTCTCAGATCACGTCGTCTCAAGTTTGACAAAGTACAGGCACCTTTGCGTGTGCTGTCCAAGGCGCTTATGCATCTTACTCACACGCATGCCTGTAACACGGCTAATCTGGAATTAGTTCGAAGGGATGCTGTGCTGGACACAGGACGATCCCTTCCCGAGGAGCAGCGTGCTGCTCTTTGATCTGCTTCTTTGGCAGGTCTGCAACTTTTCCATGGTTCCGTGTCGACGGTCCGGGATGACGTCCTACGTCATTCCAAAGATCAGCTGCTGTTTCGTCAGCTTGATCAGCCATCTAGGGGAGGCAAGGGCCGTTCCAACCCTAACAAGTACCCTTTTGCTTCCTCTGGGAAGCAAAAGGCTGGTCCTTCTGCCGCCGCCTCTACTTCTTACTCAAGGGGTAAGGGTAAAGGTCGGCAGAATCGAGGGAAGTCTCAGGATTCTTCATTTAGTAGAGGAGGTGGTTTCTCCTCTCGCGGGCCTCGTCGGGGCTCAAAATGAAGGTCCTCACCTCGACTCGTCCCAGGTTGGAGGAAGGATAGCAGAGTTCGCAGACCATTGGGTCACCATCACATCCGATCCGTGGGTGTTAGATGTTGTTCGGTCCAGTCTGCGAATATCCTTCCGACGGCACCCCAATCTGTCATTAGGGTGCCTCTTCCAACCACAGTTCCTTCAGACGTTTTACGTCGGGAACTTTTGTCCATGGAGATTGGCAATCTCCTGGCAAAGGGGGCGATCGAGGTCGTCAAGAACATTCAGTCAGTGGGTTTCTATTCCCGCCTTTTCTTGGTGCCGAAGAAGGACGGCCGACTCCGACCGGTTATCGATCTGAGTATCCTGAACCAGTCTATCATTGCTCCCAAGTTCAGCATGGAGACTTTCAGGTCGGTCCGCCAATCAATTCACCAGGGAGATTTCGCTGCCAGCATCGACCTGCGTGACGCTTACTTCCACGTTCCGATGCATCGGGCGACACGGAAGTATCTCAGGTTCGCTTTTCTGGGGCGAGTTTACCAGTTCAAGGCCATGCCTTTCGGCCTCAACCTGGCTCCTTGGGCCTTCACCAGACTGATGTCGCATGTGATAGCGTTCCATCGCACACAGTCCAGGGTGACTACTTCGGCATATCTGGACGATATCCTCCAGAGGCATTCCAATGCTGCCTTACTGGAGTCGGATGTCGCCACTCTGTTGAGCTTTACGTCGCTAGGATTCAGAGTCAACAAGGAGAAGTCGGACCTGGTCCCTTCTCAGTCGTTTTGTCATCTGGGGATGTCTTTCCAAACCCAATTCAATTTGGTAGCGGTTCCCCAGGCCAAGGCTGTGATTCTCTCAGCTTTTGCTCTGACTCTGTCCCAGTCCACGTCCGCGACCCCTCGGAGTTTTCTCCGGCTGATCGGTCTCTGCGGTTCGGTGACGGATCTCAATCCTCTAGGTCAGCTGCATGTCAGACCTCTCCAACACTTTCTGCTCAGTCGTTGGAGGCCGAATGTAGATTATCTGGATCAGGTGCTTCCGTTTCCGGAATCTCTGTATCCTCACCTTCTTCCCTGGACAGATGTTCAGTGGATTACGCAGGGTGTTCCATTGGACTTACCCACGTCCGATCGCGTTCTGACAGCAGGTGCCAGCGATCTCGGATGGGGTGCGACGTTGGATCCTCTCGGTCTTTCCCTACACGGGATGTGGGACCAGGATCAAGCAGCTCTACACATCAACCAGAAGGAGCTTCTTGCTCTTCTTCTGAGTTTCAGGCAGTGGATCCCTCACCTGTCGAATTGCCAGGTCCTTCTGCTATCCGACAATTCGACAGTGGTTGCTTACATTCGGAACCAGGGCGGCACGCACTCGGTTCCGATGTACGAATTAGCTCGGGATCTTCTACTGCTCGCTTAGGATGTTCACGCCAGAGTGGTTGTTCGTCACATTCCCGGTCGTCTGAACGTCCTAGCCGACTCCCTGTCGGGACAGGGCAGGGTTATTTCCACCGAGTGGATGCTCCACAGGGCAGTGTTCCAGTCGCTTTGCGATCTCTGGGGACGTCCCCACATCGACCTCTTTGCGACTCGTTGGAACCATCAGGTGGACACTTTCGTGTCCCCGTGTCCAGATCCTCTGGCTTTTGCCGTGGACGCTCTGTCACTCGATTGGAACAGTCTAGTCGGCTACGCCTTCCCGCCGGTTCCGATTCTTCCTCAGGTTCTTGCCAAAATTCGAACCTGCAGTTGTCGAATCATTCTGATCGCTCCCCTGTCGCTTCAGCGGATGTGGATCAATCAGCACCGCTCGCTGATGGCGGCGGTTCCGGCACGTCTCCCGCTACGTCGCGACCTTCTTTGTCAAGTTCGCCCGAGGAGGTTTCACGTCGACTCGACTTCATTGTGCCTTCACGCATATCTTTTGTCAGGTCCTGTCTCCTCCGTAGAGGTTTTTCGCGACAAGCAGTGGAGTGCATTTCTTCTTCAAGGAGGCACTCCACTGGTTTAGCTTATGCAGCTAAATGGAAGGTCTTCTGTCGATGGTGTGCTGATCACTCTGTTGATTATGCCAATCCTTCGATTTCACAGATTGCAGAGTTTCTGGTATATCTGTTTGATTCTCGGGGTCTCCAGCCTGTTACCATCAAGGGTTACAGGTCCATGCTTTCAGAGACTTTTTCTTATATGGGGAAGCGTCGTATCGGCACTAATCCTTACCTCTCCAAGCTTGTTTGGCACTTTTCTTTGAAAAGGCCTCGAACTTTGCAGCTTACTCCACAATGGAATCTTTCGTGGGTGCTGCTTTGCTTGGGGGGGGGGGGGGGGGGGGGGGGGGGGCGTTCGAACCTTTATCCCAGGTGGATATGCATTTTCTCACATATAAGACTGCTTTTCTGATGGCATTTGCTTCGGCCAGACGGGTTAGTGAGCTTCACGCCCTCTCGGTTGACCCGGCCTTTTTTAGGAGCTCTCCCAACAGTGTTACTTTTACCACCGGTTGACCCGGCCTTTTTTAGGAGCTCTCCCAACAGTGTTACTTTTACCACTGATTGCTCTTTTTTGGCCAAGAATCAGTTACCAGATACTACTCCTCCTCCTATCTGTATCAGGGCTCTTCCTTCTGTTGAGGGTAATCGCCCTTTGCTCTGTCCGATCTGTACTATTCGCATTTATCTCGATCGGACACGTTTCATACAGAAAGGCAGGAAAGGTTTTTTTCTGTCTCTTATTCCGGGTCGACAGAAGATCTCTCCTTAATCCATTTCTCGATGGATTTGGCTTGCTATTCGTACGGCTTATGGTCGTTTAGCAGCTGGCGATTGTATTACCAATCGTATTTCTGCCCACGAGGTGCGGGCACTATCCACCTCTTGGGCTTATTCTAACTCAAGTTGTCGGATGTTATGCAGGCAGCCTACTGGAGAAATGCTTCTACTTTCTCCACCTTTTATCTGCGCCAGTTGCAGGAGCAGTCGGAGGACCTTTTTGCCCTGGGTCCTCTTTCTTCTGCTCAGGCTGTTGTCTGCCGTAGCCATTAGGCTTCTTGAAGGTCAGTTTCAGTCTTGTGCTGTTACTGCCCTTTTTCTGTCTGTGTGTCACACAGGCCCATATGTCTCCTTTCATTGTCCTTTACCAATGATTGCGACGTTATGGTTGATAAGCCTCGGGACCTCTTCCTTCTGCTTCACGGTTCCAGTGCACTGGGGTTATGTGTGGGTTGGTTATGCGATTCCCTCCAGCCTATTGTCTATTCAGCCTGAAGTAAACAATTGTGAGTAGGTTGATAAAAAATCTAAATTTTATAGTAAATTTCCTTTCTTATTATACCTACCACAATTGTTTACATGGAGGCCCTCCCGTCTTCTTTACGGGTAAAGAATCTTTCCTCCCCGCTGATCGCATAACTCTAACGTTGACGGATTAAAAAAGAATGAGTCTTTAGAGATGGTATATGCGCACTGGCAACGGAAGTCGTGGAGTTATACTTGGGAGAGAGCATCCCGTACTGGGTCTGCGCCAGTTGCACTCGACCCAGTTTTGGCTTATTTTTTCTTGGTGCTTATGCACCACTTTTCTTTCCCAAATTGCTTGGGAAAGACAAAATAGAGAGTATTTTATCCGAGTTAGGGACTTCCACTGTAGTGCAAGCCTGAAGTAAACAATTGTGGTAGGTATAATAAGAAAGGAAATTTACTATAAAATTTAGATTTTCCTGATCGGATTCAAGATGGCCGACTGGTGGCCATATTGGGTTTTTTTATGCAAACTTGTGGAGCAAACTACTTCCACAGTTTTAGCCGCATTTTCATGAAACTTCACAAAAATGATCAGCATGATGAGGGGAAGTGCGTGACATAATTTTCTCACTCAGCTTCAAGATGGCCGACTGGTGGCCATATTGGATTTTTAGCTCACCGAAGGGAGCTAAACTTATCACTTGCCGTCCGTCGCCGTCCATCCGGCGTCGTGAACATTTTTCAAACGAGTTCTCCTCTGAAACCACTGGTCTGATTTTCACGAAACTTCATGTGGATGTTCATTACTATATGGCAATTCATGTTTGTTCAAATGAAATGGCCACGTCCCTTCGGGGCTCTGTATGGGGCATAACTCTGATAGCACCGTATGAATTATAGAAAACTTATTTAAAAATCTTCTTCTCCAGAACCAGTGGGCAGAATCTTTTGATACTTGGTATGCAGCATCTTGGTATGGGTCTGATTCAAGTTTGTTCAAATCGGCCCCCTGGATTCATATTTTTGGGCTCACTATAGAAGCCCGAATTCGAACTTAGTGCATTTTAGGCAAATTCCTTTAAAAATTCTTCTTCTCCAGATCCAGCAGGCAGAATCTTTTGATATTTGGTATGCAACATTGTGGGGTAGATCTGATTCACGTTTGTTCAAATCGCCCCCCCTGGATTCATATTTGGGCTCACTATAAAAGCTTGAATTCGAACTTAGTGCATTTCAGGCAAATTTTAAAAAAAATCTTCTTCTCCAGATCCAGCAGGCAGAATCTTTTGATATTTGGTATGCAACATTGTGGGGTGGATCTGATTCAAGTTAGTTCAAATTGGCCCCCTGGGTTCATATTTGGGTTCAGTATAGGAGCCCAATTTGAACTTAGTGCATTTCAGGCAAATTTCTTAGTAAGATCCAGCTGGCAGAATCTTTTGATATTGGGTATGCAGCATGCTTAGGGAGGTTAGATTCAAGTTTGTTCAAGCCAAGTCCCTGGGTTCATATTTGGGCTTACTGTGGTAGCCAGAATTATAACTTAGTTCAAAATGAGGAATTTTTAAAAAAAATCCTCTAAAGATCCAGCAGTCGGAATGTTTTGATATTTGGTATGCAGCATCCTTAGAAGGGTGAGATTCAAGTTTGTTCAAGCCATGTCCCTAGGTCCATATTTGGGCTCACTGTGGGAGCTTGAATTGTAACTTATTTCGAAATGAGAAAGTTTCTTAAAAAATCTTCTTCAGATCCAGCAGTCGGATTGTTTTGATATGTGGTGTGTAGCATCCTTGGGGGATGAGATTCAAGTTTATTAAAGCCAAGTCCCTCCATCCATATTTGGGCTCCCTGTGTTAGTCAATATGAGGAATTTTTAGCTCACTGAAGGGAGCTCAACTTATCACTTGCCGTCCGTCATGAATATATGATTGGTCCGATTTTCACGAAACTTCATGTGGATGTTCATTACTATATGGCAATTCATGTTTGTTCAAATGAAATGGCCACGTCCCTTGGGGCTCTGTATGGGGCATAACTCTGATAGCTCCGTATGAATTATAGAAAAATTATTAAAAAATCTTCTCCAGAACCAGTGGGCAGAATCTTTGGATACTTGGTATGCAGCATCTTGGTATGGGTCTGATTCAAGTTTTTTCAAATCGAGTCCCTCAACCAATATTGGGGCTCACTATGGGGGCGTGAATTTTTACTTAGTGCAATTTAAGAAAAATTCTTTAAAAATCTTCTTCTCCAGAACCAATGGGCAGAATCTTTTGATATTTGGTGTGCAGCATCTTGCTATGGGTCTGATTCAAGTTTGTTCAAATTGAGTCTCTCGATCAGTATTGGGGCTCACTAAAGGGGTGTGAATTTTTAGCTCACCGAAGGGAGCTTAACTTATCACTTGCCGTCAGTCGTTGCCTGTCGAGAACTGTACATTATCAACTTCTCCTCCCAAACTACTGGACGAAATTGAACCAAATTGGTGTGCATGTTCCTTATCATATGTCAATTCAAGTTTGTACAAATAAACTTTCCACGTCCACAGTGGGCACCACAAGGGGCATTACTCTGATAGCACCCATAAATTTTTTTTTGAAATCTTCTTCTCCAGAACCATCATTTAGAATCTTTTGATATTTGGTATATAACATCTCTATTGGGATCAGATTCAAGCTTGTTCAAATCGAGTCCCTGGGTTAATAATTGGGCTCCCTGTAGGAGCCCGAATTTTAACTTAGTGAAATATGAGGAAATTTCTTTTAAAATCTTCTCCTTCAGATCCACCAGTCAGAATGCTTTCATATTTGGTATACAACATCTATAGGGGGGGTCAGATTCAAATTTGTACAAATCGGGACCCTGAGTTAGTATTTGGGCTCTCTGTTGAAGCCCAAAGTTCAACTTCATAGAATTTGAGGAAATTTCTTTAAAAATCTTCTTCTTCAGCTCCACCAGTCAGAATCCTTTTATGTTTAACATCTATAGGGGGATGAAAATCAAGTTTGTTCAAATCGAGTCCCTGGGTTTATATTTCTGCTCCCTATGAGAGCCTGAATTTTAACTTACTGAAATATGAGGAAATTTCTTTAAAAATCTTCTTCTTCAGATCCACCAGTCAGAATGCTTTCATATTTGGTATACAACATCGATAGGGGGGTCAGATTCCAGCTTGTACAAATCGGGTCCCTGAGTGAGTATTTGAGCTCTCTATTGAAGCCCAAAGTTTAACTTTACAATTTGAGGAAATTTCTTTAAAAATCTTCTTCAGCTCCACCAGTCAGAATCCTTTCATGTTTGGTATACAACATCTATAGGGGGGTCAGAATCAAGTTTGTTCAAATCGTGTCCCTGGGTTTATACATGTATTTGGGCTCCCTACGAGTGCCTGAATTTTAACTTAGTGAAATATGAGGAAATTTCTTTAAAAATCTTCTTCTTCAGATCCACCAATCAGAATGCATTCATATTTGGTATACAACATCTTGAGGTGGGTCAGTTTCAGTATCGTTCAAATTGCTTACCTGGGTAAATTTTTGGGCTCCCTTTGGGAGCCCGAATATCAACTTAGTGCAATATAGGGAATTTTAAAAAAAAATCCTCGGCTTTAGACCCTGAAGTCAGAATGTTTTCATATTTGGTATACAACATTTCTTGGAGGGTCCGATTCAAGTTTGTTCAAATCTGGTCAATGGGTTGATATTTGGCTTCCTATGGGAGCCCGGAAATTTCTTTTAAAAGTCTTCTTCTTCAGATCCACCAATCAGACTCCTTTCATATTTGGTATGCAACATCTCTAGGTGGGTCAGATACAAGATTGTTTGAATCGGGTCCCTGGGTTAATATTTTGGCTCCCTGTTTGAGCCTATAATTTAACTTCATGCAATGCGAGGACATTTCTTTAAAAACCACCTTGTTCAGATCCACCAGTCATACATTTGTAACATCTCAAGAGGGATCAGATTCAAGTTTGTTCAATTTGAGTCCCTGGCTTATTATTTGGGCACTCTGTGGGCAGGGTTGGGGGGGGGAGATGCAGGGGGAGCATGTTAGGTTCAGGTTTGTTCAGATCCATTTCTATAAAATTTGCCTTTGCATGGCTTCATTCCTTTGTAGTGTTGATGCAACATGTCTAACTGAATGTGACCCCAAACACTTCTTTGAACCACTTTGGCCGGTGAGCGATTAAGGCCCCTTGGGACCTCTTGTAACTTGGTGCAATTTAAGAAAATTTCTTTAAAAATCTTCTTTTCCGGAACCAATAGGCAGAATCTTTTGATATTTGGTATACAACATCTTGGTATGGGACTGATTCAAGTTTGTTCAAATTGAATCCCCCGTTCATATTGGGAATCAGTATGGGGGTGTGAATTTTTACTTCGTGCAATTTAAGAAAAAATCTTTAACAATCTTCTTCGGGGCGCGGTGGCTCAGTAGGTAGAGGTGCAGACTGCAAGCCGAGAGGTCCTCTGTTCGAATCCCATCTGCGGCATACGCGTTGTGTCCTTGGGCAAGACACTTCACCCCCCATGCCCACGTGGGGGCACGGCGCCGTGTACTAAGGCGTACTGCACGTCGATGGTGCACTTGTCTTCAACCAATGCTAACCCTGCTTGTGTGGAGTTAGTATGTTGGGGAGCTGACAGTTGCTCGCCGTTGCCCAGTGGTTCTCTCCGGGTGCTCCGGCTTCCTTCACCCGTAAAACTGTCATGGTCATGATTAGCCATTGTGCAGAAGTATGTGACCTTAAACACCAATAAATAAATAAATAACAATCTTCTTCACCAGAACCAGTGGGCAGAATCTTCAGATATTTGGTATGCAGCATCTTGGTATGGGTTGGATTCACATTTGTTCAAATTGAGACTTTTGATCAATATTGGGGCTCACTATGGGGGCGTGAATGGTTAGTTTGTGCAATTCAAGGAAAATTCTTTAACAATCTTCTTCAGAACCATCATGCAGAATCTTTTGGTATTTGATCAGCAGCATTGTCCCATTCAGTCCTGTTGATGTTTTAGCTCCACAGAGAGTATAGATTTACTCTGTAGAACCTTAAGAATAGTTTTTGATAAAATTTGTGTCTTAACAGTTTGGAACATTCGGTGAGCACCTAAGGCCCCATGGGTCCTCTTGTTTAGAATAGCCTTGGCCGGTTTTGGCCTTTACGTTGGGTAAAAGGGTTAAGATTTAATCTGTGTATGTGACAGAATTGTTAGATAAATGAATTATCACGATAATGTGCATGTCCTGTGATTTGCATCAGATTCTCGGTGGTGTCCAAAAATGGGATCACAACTCGCTGGCAAAGCCGGCTCGTTGAGATCCCATTCTGGACCCCCACCTCGAATCGGATACAAATCACAGGACATGCCTATTATCATGATAATCTGTAATTATGAGGCGTCTTTTCACGTCATTTAATTTGTTATGGTTGATGCACCTTCCACCTGATAGTTGGTCGATGCAGTTCAAAATTATGACAGATGCCAGGTCAGTTGGAAAATGGGCATGCTTTGTGTTTGTCAAGATTCTTGAATTATTCCAGTCTATTATGTTTGATTATCGACGTACATTTAAAATATGTGATAAGACATTTAGCTATTGATTCCCATGAATTGCACAGAGTATTTCCGCCTGAAATGAGTTATAAACCACACGTAAGAACTTGTACAAAATTGCTGCTATTTTATCGTTTCTTATCCTTAGGTTTGGGGGTAACAATATGTGCTGCCTGCCTCTTCTTGTATGCTATAGTGTTGTGATGGATGTCTAGTCGATTAATAATCGACTAATGGCTGCCGACTGGGAGCACTGTGGTTCTCTGGTTACGGAATTAGACTTCAAACTGTAGATTTATGGTTTGATCCCCGTCGGGGTTTAACTATGTTGTCCTTGGGCATGGCACTTCTTCCCTGTTGCCCACATGGGGGCACGGTGACGCTGTGTACCAAGGCATACTGCATGTCTAAGATGCACGTGTTTTTAACCAATGCTAACCCTGCGTGTGTAGAGTCTGGTAGTTGCTTGCTGTTGCTCGGTGGTTCTCTCTGGGCACTCAGGTCAACTATGAAATTCCCAGTTTCTACACTATGAATTATATACTTAGGAGGATAAGGTGTACGAGTAGCCTGCTCTGTTCAGATAAACAGAGCAAAATACATGTCCAGTCTCCATTTTGCAGAGTGTATTGTTTTTGATGCAGGTTGAAGATGAATAGAACTGGTGCTAAACTGATGAATGGTGTAAATCATGAAAAAGATAGTCACTTCTGATGCAGGAGCTCAGTATGGAAAGGTGAGTAGGAAATAGTGATCTGTTAGTGATATGGTCAAATCAGTTTTGATATTTTTCAAGTAAAATCCTGCCCTCCCCCTCCCCTCCCCACCCCCACCAACACACTCAACAACTGGTGCAATTTGACTGCTTTTTTCACCGCACTGCTGTAAATAGGCTTTTATTGTATCCATTGGACAGATAGTTTGGTTGGAGTCATTCGCTCTCCTGACTGTTGATGTAAAAATAACAATAATTATAACAGAAAAAAATCTGAGAATAAACAACAGTAACTTGATCTTAACTATTCTAAAATTTAATAACAAATATCTTGAGACAAAAATGATACAAAATGTTTTACCCAATTTGGTTTGCAGAAACATGTAAACAGAAATACTTACCAATTTGTCCAAAATAAAGTTCCAGCTGGTATTACAATATCCAAGTATGTGTACAGAAACAGTATGATGAACCAATTAACCAGGGTTATCCAAAGAATTCCATTGGCATATGTCTTTAGTATGTTAACTGAATGCGAACTGAAAAAAACTGAAAAATGCCATGAGGCCTGACATTGCACTCTCGGTGATCGGCAATGCAGACGAAAATGCCGTGTAGCAATGCACATCGTCGGCAAGAAAAAATGCTGAGGGTGTATTGTTGAGGAATGTCGGTGCCCCTCCCCAAAAGTTTATCGAGTAAAAGTTGCTCATTTTGTTCAATGTAACCATAAATTTCCATCAGACTTCAGCTGTGAATTTGAAACTGATTTTGGAGTTCAAGCTTTCAGAATTTTGTGGAGAAATAAATCTATCGGACAGAATAAATGGGGAGCAAGAGGCAAGTTCCAGTTAGCAAAAGAAACTGTATTTGATAAACTGCTGAACATTTCACATTACTCCACCGTTGGTGTTGAAAGGTCATGCATATTAATGATTATTGTGTTGAGTTTCATGTTTTGACACTGAAAGCCCAAAATCTTGGCCTACTCTCTTGAAAATGTCATTTGTGGAAGTATGGTGTACAACAGTTTTTTAGCTTAACTTGACATAGTCAAGATAAGCTATTGCCATCACGTGTGCGGAAGTCTGTGAGTCTCTTCACATTTTCCTTTAGCATGGGCTACACACTGCAGTTCTTGTCTGATCGTCAGGAAATTTCATATGCAGGTTTGGTATGAAACTTCCTCTGGTGTTCAAGATTAAAAGTTGTTCAAAGAAAGTTAATAGGTCCATATTTGGGCTCTCCAGGGGATGGGCTCACTTTTGAGCTCCCCAGAAAATTAAATATTTCAAGAACCAATGGAGCGATTTGAACCAAATTTTATATGTGGCATTAGTTAAGTACTTCATTCATGCCCCCAAAATCATTTGCGGTTTCCTGTGGGAAAACCTGGCACTAAAAATAGAAAAAAAATGAAATGTTCAATATTTCCCAAACTGAATGGACTAGAGATTTTGTATTTGGTATGAAGTTTTCATCTGAGCAGTTGAAACAATTAGACAAAAAAATTGCTGGCGAATCTGTCATATGTTTCATTCAGATTACATTTTTTCCATACCCATAACCCATAGTTTAGGACAACTTGGTCCATGTGAGCATTTTAGGCTCTCTTGAGCCTCTAGTTTATTTTTTCATTGTTATTTTGATGATTTTGTTATGGACATATATGGTACTCGTTCTAAAGACCACCCCAGCCCACCCCACTCCTCCTTTTTTTATTTCTCGGCTGCAACTGCAAGCCTCCCCTGGGCTTCGACGCGGGTCAGGTTAGTCCAAACTTGGACCCACAGTCCGTAATATAAAAATGCATACATCATTAACATACATTCATTCCCACCAAGCTGAAGCATCAACCCAATTATTATTTGGGGAAATACTTGGTTCGAGGACAGATCCCTGGGGTATGCCCCGATTCATAATAATTGGGTTGATGGCTTCGGCTTGGTGGGTATTAATACATTACTTAATAGCACTCACATCTGCTGTACTGTACGGAACGCTGCATTGATATGGTTTCTTTCCACTTTATAAACATTTTTTCTCATTGCTGTCGTTCTTTTGAAACAAAATTTGATTGTGTGCTTGCCTGCCATACTTTAAAAGGGACATTTTAGCTTTAAAGAAGCCTGAGGTACATTGCAGTTGTGATGAACGTCAGAACGCTCATGGTCATGAATGATTGTAACACGAAAATGATAAGTATGGAAATTACATCGCAAAATACACAAATGTCTAACACCCAACCATTGTTCTCTTCGGGAATGAGAACAAACACAGATTAGGTATAATGCCAAATTTTAATTGATAAAACCGAGACGAAAAATGAAGCTTTCAATGCTGATCAACAGCTCAGTACATGTGTGCAATGTTGATAATTAAAGCCGGTTTGTGGGGGCAAATTGAGTCCAGGATGTAAGATGGCGCTATGTTAAAATGGTCTATTTCCAGAATATTTTAACAAAAACAATACCGTTTTTGATCAAATTTTCATTAAAATGTTTCTTAATTCCCGACACTGTTAGTAGATGATGAAAGGTACGGTATCACCAGACCCCCAGTGTTTGAAATACGCAAAAAACGTGAATTTATAATGTATGGAGATCAGCGTGACTGTATTTGGTTAAGTTCCCTATTACGTTCCTCTGAATATCAGAAATAAATTTGACCAACAAGGCCCAAAAAAGTCAATGCGGTGGTGTCTGAGAAACAAAACCCCCTTTTTTTTAGCCTTAACTATCATATTTATCTTGGCAAAGGAAGCACATATGACTTGCTTTTATTTATTTGAAAGCAGCGCCTTGCGTATATCTTGTATCAAACACCTTTGTGCACACTATTTTCAAGGCAAGATGCTATCATGTCCTCATTTGTGCAAACAGCTAATCACTTTGAAGTACAAGTGTAAAACATCAGGGAATCTTCGCATTTCCCAAGGAAAATTTCTAGATTTTAAATAGCAGGTATCACATTGGTCAGAATGTCCAATGTGCCCAGTTACATATGATTACTGTAATACAGCACATGTCTTCTCACCCCACTTGTTTCAAGTACAAGGTAAATGATATTTAATTGCTTCTGTATGGTACTTGAACTGTTTGGAAAGAAAAGTTATAAAGAAAAGTCCCATGGTCTGCAAGGATAGACAGGGCAGTAAAAAGTAAAAAGACCCAAGTTTAAACCAGCAATAATCAGCACCATTGAAGAAAAATCACTTGTAAACTGGGATAAACCAGTCCTGGAAATGAGATGGGTGCAAGTGCAATTGTTCCCATCAGCACCCATGTTTTCTATTTTATGGGAGCTAAAAACTGCACTCGTTGAAAAATATTGTGCAGCACTAATATACTGCGAGGGCATATAAATGTGTGTTTTGAGAAAGCAGCGCCCTTCGGCCAGTGGCAAGTTACTGTCATAATTCAGCAATTCCTTATACATTTAACCCTTTGAACACTAGTGGTATCTAGTTGGAAATACTGATTGGTCTACCCCACATATTTACTGAACAGCCATACCATTTAATGACGTTACGGCATATCATGTTCCTGGCTGGAAAAGTGGTCGCTCTTATTCAAAGGGTTGAAATTTGCTTACCAGGGTAAAAGTGACTTTTCAGTATTCCCATTATGATTTCATTTGCTGATATCAGTGATGGTATTGAAAATTGTACCATTTATGATCTGTCTACCAAAAAAATGCCCAGCACTACCGATGGAGGCCTGAATTTTCTTCACTTTGTGCAATATGAGGAATAATTTTTAAAATCTACTTTAGGTCAACCAGTCAGAATCTTTTGATATTTGGTATACAGCTTCCTCAAGGTGGATGCGAGATCACAGTTTGTCCAGACCAAGTCCCTGGGTTGGTTCCCAAATTTTTATTTGGTGCAATATGAGGAGTATTCTTTAAAAATCGTCTAATGAACCCGCAATCAGAATCTTTCGATACTTTTTAGGAGAGCCAGATTCAGGTTTGTAAAAATCAAGTCCTTGGTTCAGTATTTGGTGTCCCTATTGCATCCCAAATTTAAATTCATCTAGAATGAGGAATTAACTTCAACAACCATCTCCAGAACCACTAATCCAAATCTTTTAATATATGGTATACAGCATCCTTACAGGGATCTGATTTAAGATTGTTCAAATTAAGTCCATCAGTTAATATTTGGGCTTTCTCTCAGAATACATTCTGGCCCAGTTTTGTGTGGTGCCACATTTGTTGCCAACCTGAATATATTTTAGCCACACAAATTGTTTCAATGCCAAATTCTGATGAGATGGATAAGTACTTCTGTGGTGTGTGCTGAATAAACTCATGAATTAATTTGACTTTAGGCTCTGTTATTCACTGAATTCGGCACTCATTTATGATTACTACTTACTGGTGGTTTAGCTGGATTTTACTGACTTGAGGCCAGTGAGAAATTTGTGTAAAAAGCTGGGTAGCAGAGAGAATCAACTGGCATTGATGTTTATTGGGTTTTTAGCTCACCGAAGGGAGCTAAACTTATCACTTGCTGTCCGTCGTCGTCCGTCCGCCGTCGTGAACATTTTTCAAACGACTTCTCCTCTGAAACCGCTAGGTCGTTTTGCTTGAAACTTGGTATGGATGTTCATTACCATATGTCAATTCAAGTTAGTTCAAATGAAATGGACATGACCACTTGGGGCTCCATGGGGGCATAACTCTGATAGCACAGTATGAATTATAGAAAAATTATTAAAAAATCTTCTTCTCCAGAACCAGTGGGCAGAATCTTTGGATACTTGGTATGCAGCATCTTGGTATGAGTCTGATTCAAGTTTGAAATCGGCCTCCTGGATTCATATTTGGGCTCACTATGGAAGCCCAAATTCGAACTTAGTGCATTTCAGGCAAATTTCTTAAAAAATCCTCTTCTCCAGATCCAGCAGGCAGAATCTTTTGATATTTGGTTTGCAACATTGTGGGGTGGATCTGATTCAAGTTTGTTCAATTCGGCCCCCTGGATTGATATTTGGGCTCAGTATAGAAGCCCGAATTTGAACTTAGTGCATTTCAGGCAAATTTCTTCAAAAATCTTCTTCTCCAGATCCAGAAGGCAGAATCTTTTGATATTTGGTATGCTACATTGTGGGGTGGATCTGATTCAAGTTTGTTCAAATCGGCCCCCTGGATTGACATTTGGGCTCAGTATTGAAGCCCGAATTCGAACTTAGTGCATTTCAGGCAAATTTCTTTAAAAATTTTCTTCTCAAGATCCAGCAGGCCGAATCTTTTGATATTTGGTATGCAACATTGTGGGGTAGGTCTGATTCAAGTTTGTTCAAATCGGACTCCTGGGTTCATATTTGGGCTCAGTATAGGAGCCCAATTTGAACTTAGTGCATTTCAGGCAAATTTCTTTAAAAATCTTCTTCTCCAGATCCAGCAGTCGGAATGTTTTGATATTTGACATGCAGCATCCTTAGGGGGTGAGATTCAAGTTTGTTCAAGCCAAGTCCCTGGGTTCATATTTGGGCTCACTGTGGGAGCTCAAATGATAACTTTGTTCAAAATGAGGAATTTTCTTTAAAAATCTTCTTCTTCAGATCCAGCAGAGAAATGCTTTTGATATTTGGTATGCAACATCCTTAGGGGGTAAGATTCAAGTTTGTTCAAGCTATGGCCCTAGTTCCATAAAATTTGTCTCTCATGACTTCATTCCTTTGTAGTGTTGATGAACCATGTCTAACTGAATGTGTCCCCCAAATACTTCTTTGAACCACTTTGGCCGGTGAGCGATTAAGGCGCCTTGGGGCCTCTTGTTTAGCTCACCTGACTGAAAGTCAGGGTGAGCTTTTCTTATCACTCTTCGTCCATCGTCCTGCGTGAAGGTGGTGTTTGAGCCTCTTTCTCCAAAACCACTGGCCACATTTTAATTAAATTTCATGTAAGTAGTGGTTATATAGGGGTATTTGGGTTTTTAAAATTGGATTTCTGCTCATATTATGGAGTGGGGTGGGGCCAAAATGCACAAAATTTTAAAAAAATCTTGAGTTGGCACTTTTTAACACTGTAGGCAATGGGAAAAACATTAAAAAATCTTCTCCAAATTCAGCAGGCGGAATCTTATGATATTTGGTATGCAACATTGTTGGGTGGATCTGATTCAAGTTTGTTCATATTGGCCCCCTGGGTTCATAATTGGGCTCGGTATAGGAGCCCAATTTCGAACTTAGTGCATTTCAGGCAAATTTCTTAAAAAATCATCTTCTCCAGATCCAGCAGGCAGAATGTTTTGATATTTGGTATCAGGGCTCGCCTTGAGTAAAATGGTCTGGGCCTAAAAAAAGTGCCCCACATATTGAGGTCGGGGCCTTTTCGGGGCTGATTTTCCATTTTGTCCGTTATTGTTAGTGCTTTTTTGTGGAAAATGTCGGGGCTTCAAAAAAAGCCCCCAGCAAGTGCTCCTTGGGGCTGATCTCGGGGCCTGGGCTGATCAGCCCCGACTCAAGGCAAGCCCTGAATTTGGTATGCAACATTGTGGGGTGGCTCTGATTCAAGTTTGTTCAAATCGGCCCCCTGGGTTTATATTTGGGCTCAGTATAGGAGCTTGAACTTGGTGCATTTCAGGCAAATTTCTTTGAAAATCTTCTTTTCAAATCCAGCAGGCGGAATCTTTTGATATTGGGTATGCACCATGCTCGTTAAGCCAAGTCCCTGGGTTCATATTTGGGCTCATTGTAGGAGCCCAAATTATAACTTAGTTCAAAATGAGGAATTTTCTTTAAAAATCATCTTCTTCAGATCCAGCAGTCAGAATGTTTTGATATTTGGTGTGCAGCATCCGTAGGAGGGAAAGATTCAAGCTTGTTAAAGCCAAGTACCTGGGTTTATATATGGTCTCCCTGTTGGAGCCTGAATTATAACTAAGTTCAATATGAGGAATATTCTTTGAAAATCTTTTTTTTTTAGATCCACTAGTCAGAATCTTTGGATATTTGGTATAAGCTTTTCTTAGGAGGAGCAGATGCAACTTGTTGAAATCAATTCTCTGGGTTGATATTTAGGCTACCATGTCAGGTGAGTGCCCTCAGGCCCCCTGGGGCCTCTTGTTTAGCTCACCTAAGCGAAGCTCAAGGAGAGCTTTACTGATCACTTGCTGTCCGACGTCCGTCGTAAACTTTACAAAACCGACTTCTCCTTCAAAACCACTAGCCCAATTTTATTCAAATGTTGGGTAAATGTTTATTACCTAATGCCAACTTGGATTTGTTCAAATTAAGTTGCCCCTCTCCCTGGGTGGTGCCATGCCCCCAAGGACACCAAAATCTTTAAAAATCTTCCCATTAACCAGCAGTAGCAGAGACTTGATATTTGGTGTGCAGCTTCCTTTTGAGGTGTAGACTCAGATTTGTTCAAGAGAAGTTCGAGGACCTATATTTGCCTTTGTTATGGGAGGGACAAAAAATTTTGCCCCGCCCAAAATTTCTATTTTCCAAACCGAGAGGCAGATTTGAACCATATTTGATATGAGGGCTTAAAGAACATCATTGGAAGATTGATT
>CM062293.1:58547244-58601518 GCA_031216915.1 Pictodentalium vernedei
GTACATGGCATGTGTAGGTTATTCAGTCTTCATTTCAGCACAAACCCTTGTGATTTAATGATTGAATATGGTAAATGCAAATGTAAGAAGACATTGTCTGAAGCAGAAATGTGGCGGGCTGTAGGGATGGTGGAGCAAGGGGCTACCCATCGTCAGGTTGGTGAAGCCCTTGGTGTGCACCATACGATGATCACCAGAGCCTGGGCAAGATTTCAGCAGTATGGCTCACCAGTAAAACGACATGGTGGTTGCAGAGACAGGGCAACATCTACAGGTGATGACCGGTTTTTGATCAATCAGGCCCAAAGTAACTGCTTTGCCACAGCAACCCAGCTTTGCAGTGATCTTCAGAATGCATCGGGGGTAAATGTTTCAACGCAGACTCTCCGGACAAGGTTAAACGAAGGTGGTCTTCGATCGACAAGACCATGTATTCGTATTCCGCTGCCCCCGAACCACTGCCAGGCACGAAATGAATGGGCCAGGACCATGTTGGATGGACCAAAGATTGGCGACCTGTCCTTTTTACAGATGAGTCAAAGTACTGCCTAGACCACACAAATAGGTGTTCTAGGGTATGGAGAAGACCAGGAGAGCGATTCCATGCAGCCAAAATTGCTGAGCATGACCACTATGGCGGAGGGTCAATCATGGTCTGGGTGGCATCAGCTGGGATGGACGTACAGAGCTCTGTGTCCTTGAACGTGGTACATTGACTGCACAGCAGTATATTGATGAGATCCTAGATGTCCACGTCAGATTGTATGCAAGTACAGTGGGTGATGGATTCATTGTGATGGACGATAATGCCCGTCCTCATGTTGCCCATGCCATCGGGGAGTACCGACAAAGGGAGGGGATTGAGCATATGGACTGGCCAGCAAGATCCCCTGACCTCAATCCAATCAAACAAGTCGAGAATGAATTACAGCTTGTAGTTTCAGCCTGTCCAGTCCAGCCAAGAAGTGTCTGGGAGCTTGGTGCTTTACTGGTCCAAGAATGGAACAACATCCCACAAAGGACCACCAGGAACCTAATTGGGAGCATGAGAAGGCATTGTCAAGCAGCTGTAATTAACAGTAATGGGTCTCATACTCGATATTGAAGCCATACTAGTTTGCTCCAACTTTTTGGCAGATTGAAAAATTTCCGCTTTTACCGATAATATCCATTTTCCATGGTTATCATATTCAAAAGCTAAAAAATAATGTCAAACACAAATAAAATCCTAATTTCTGTACTTAAATCTTAAATATATAATTAAATAAAAAAATATATACACTTTCATTACAATATTTCAACCAAAACGTAGAACAGGTAGTTAGATGTACTTGGTGCTTAGCAAACTTTGAGTAGTATAGTACCAACTTCAATTCTACAGAAGTCCTGCCGAAAGGCCTGATACTTAATGCACTACTTAGATCCACCGGCTGTAGCCTCCAACCAAATCGTATATAATCACAGGTTGACAAGTGCCATAGCAAATAATTAAATGTGCTCTGATAGGTGCAAACAAACTAAGTAAATATGCTCTGATAGGTGCAAACTGTTTAACCTGCGATTGTGCACCAGTTGTTTGCTGCGGGACTTGTTAAAATATATTTATGTAATATCAGGTTTGTCATCTGACTTGTTCCTGTAAACTATCCGAGTCAATCAAGACCAAGTGGCCCACTATCACTGCATCCTTACCCATTGATCTTGACCCCCCCCCCCCCCCCCAGCCGCATCTGTGTGACCCAACCCAAAACTTATACCCCACAACGATCACTTGACGTCAATACACAACTCTGACAACCTGGTGACGAACCTCCCCCATCCCACAACCTATCCGACCTGACTCAAACTCCCACATTTCACCACCACTCGACCTAACTTGTTGTTGTTTGGTGAGCCTCTACCCACATATTTCGGTCGCAACCCTACCCAAATATGACCCACCCCTTCCCGTTCCAATCATCCTCCTTGACTTAGTTGCCCAGCACCCCATTCCACCAGTGGTGGGGTCAAGAGTTTAAAGGTAAGAGGTACAGGTAGCTTCCGAGGGGGAGAGGTCCAGAAAAGGACTGAAAGGACAAAGACGGAACCACAGAAGGGATTTGACAGTCACTTGCTTGCCACATTTCGTATAGCACCTGCAAGACTTCTTTCTACTGTTACATCTTTCGGGGGTTGACCATGAACCCCAAGTCTTAGTAAGACTACTTACGAGCATAGGCCTACCTTGGCACGCTGTAGGTCTAAGATGGTAAGTAGTCTAACTAAGATTAATCTTTGGGTGTCCTACTGGGGGAAATGGTTTTTTTTTTAGTCGAGTTTCGACGAAGTCAAACTTAACTTACAGTTTGATGAAATGATGCGCAGGCGGCGGGCGTAAACAATTGGTTTCCAGGCAATAACTTTAGTTCGATTTGATGCACCTTTACCAAATTTATACCAGCGGTTACCCTATAGAAAAGGAAGACACCTATCGATTTCAGAGTCTCGCGCCCCAAGGACATAGAATATTTTGTGAGAAATTGGTTTCCGGGCAATAACTTTAGTTCCATTTAACGCACCTTTACCAAACTTATACCAGAGGTTACCCCACAGGAAGGGAAGACACCTATTGATTTCGGAGTCTGGGACTCCAAGGTCAAGGTCACTGTTACTATAAATAGAATATTTTGTGACAAATTGGTTTCCGGGCAATAACTTTAGTTCTATTCCGTGTATCTTCACCAAACTTATACCACAGGTTACCCTATAGGAAGGGAAGACACCTATCGATTTCGGAGTCTGGGGCCCCAAGGTCAAGGTCACTGTTACTATTTTTAGAATATTTTGTGACAAATTGGTTTCCAGGCAATAACTTGAGTTCTATTTGACACACCTTGACCAAATTTATACCAGAGGTTACCTTATAGGAAGGGAAGACACCTATTGATTTCGGAGTCTGGGACTCTGAGGTCAAGGTCACCGTTACTATAAATAGAATATTTTGTGACAAATTGGTTTCCGGCAATAACTTTAGTTCTATTTGAAGCACCTTTACCAAACTTATACCAGAGGTTACCCTGGAGGAAGGGATGACACCTATTGATTTTGGAGTCTGGGACTCCAAGGTCAAGGTCACTGTTACTACAAATAGAATATTTTGTGACAAATTGGTTTCTGGGCAATAACTTTCGTTCTATTCCGTGTATCTTCACCAAACTTATACCACAGGTTACCCTATAGGAAGAGAAGACACCTATTGCTTTCGGAGCCTGGGGCCCCAAGGTCAAGGTCACTGTTGCTATCATTAGAATATTTTGTGACAAATTGGTTTCCGGGCAATAACGTTAGTTCTATTTGATGCACCTTTACAAAGCTTACACCAGAGGTTACCCTATAGGAAAGGAAGACACCTATCGATTTCAGAGTCTCGCGCCCCAAGGTCAAGGTCACTGTTGCTACAAATAGCTTATTTCTTCAAAATTTAATGTCAAAACTCTACTTCTGGATCTGTGATCCTCTTGCTGGATTTTTAAAATATACACTAAATTCTGCTATCTGGGTCTGGAAAAAAAGAGTAAACTCGATAGGTACGAATTCCTGGTGATAACACAATTTAGGCCAGAGCAAATTATTGAAAATTGAAATAGTACTCAAGTTCCCCACCCCCTGGGGTGGGAAAAGAGGGGGGAGGGGTTATCCGCAGCAGTTATCTTCTGGTAATATATGTATGTATGGCTGTATGATTGTCAAATAACAGCCACAACATCTGGTGAAAATTTCAGCATGATTGGATGAACCAGCTTGAAGGGGCAAATGATAAATACCTGTGACATCCATATCATTTGTATGGCTCTATTGATAAGCAAAGGATTCTAAAGTGGAACAGAACCAAACACTGTTGAAACATTCAACCTTAAGATAAACAGACTCCAAATATTTCTATTACATCCGTATTTGTATGGCTGTATTAATAGGTAAGAGGTCAAAACGAGGTGTAGGATCTTCAGTACAACATCCCCAACAACTGTAAAAATTTCCATCTAATAAAATGAAATCTCTAAAGAAATTAAAAGTTGTAACTGATATATAGATAGTTCCATTCCTGTGATATTTATATTTGCATGAGTTTTAGGATAAGTAAGGGGTCAAAAATGGTGCAGGACGTTCATCACACCATCCTTAACATTTTCTGTACAGTGGCTTTGAAGAAAAATGTAAAGCTTTGTTGAGTTATCGTCTCTTTTGCTTCGTTCATGTGAGCTAAAAAATGGATCGGAAAGGTGCAACAGCCTACTTTGCGCCAAGTATTATGGAAGCTTGGGTCACTTCTGCGCAAACGTTATAATTTGAGTTCAAATAGACGGTTTCGTGCAAAAAAAAAAAAAAAAAATTGGTCAAAAATGTTCAACAGCCATGTGAAAGGGGAAATGTTTTTACTTCAAAAGTGGTCAAAATATTACTACAAAAGTAATTTGAGTTTTAAAAATAACACCATTATTCAGTCTATTGCCAAGAGTTACATTCCTTTTCCACGTGTATAAAGGAGAACGGAAACCAGTTACAAATAACAAATTTTAGATCTTTATATACAGCATTTTTCCCCGCGGGTATTGATCTTCAAATGTTCATGATAAAAATGTACCACAATACACAGAGATAGCTGAGATACACCATGGTAATGATGGTATTTGGGCTACCCCCCCCCCCCCCCACCCCCTTCCCCAAGTTTTTAGCTCACCTGAGCGAAGCTCAAGGGGAGCTTTACTAATCACTTTCTGTCCGTCGTCCGTCGTCGTCCGCTCGGCGTTAACTTTACATTATCGACTTCTCCTAAACCACTAGCCCAATTTTATTCAAATGTTGGCTAAATGTTTATTACCTAATGCCAATTCAGATTTGTTCAAATGAAGTTGCCCCTCCTCCTGGGTGGTGCCACGCCCCCAAGGGGCACCAAAATCTTTGTAAATCTTCTTCTCATGAACCAGCAGTAGCAGAGACTTGATATTTGGTGTGCAGCTTCCTTTTGAGGTGTAGACTCAGATTTGTTCAAGAGAAGTTTGTGGGGCTATACTTGGCGTTGTTATGAGAGGGGCAAAATTTTTTGCCCCGCCCAAAATTTCTATTTTCCAAACCGAGAGGCTGATTTGAACCAAATTTTATGTGAGGGCTTATTGGGTCATGAGTACTTGATTTATGCAAAAAAAAATTTTCCCGCAGCCCCGTGGGAACCGCAGGAGCTAAAAATAGAAAAAATTTAAAACGCCCATATCTCCAAAACTGCACAGCACTGAGAATTTTTATTTGGTGTGCAGCTTCCTTAGGACCAACAGAAAGGATTGGTAAAAAAAAATTGCCATCGGTTTTATCATAGGGTGCAGTTTCGGGACTTTGAAAAAGTGCTGAGTCAGCACTTTTTAACACTGTAGGCAATGGGAAAAACATTAAAAAATCTTCTCCAGATCCAGCAGGCAGAATCTTTTGATATTTGGTATGCAACATTGTAGGGTGGATCTGATTCAAGTTTGTTCAAATCGGCCCCCTGGGTTCATATTTGGGCTCAGTATAGGAGCCCGATTTCGAACTTAGTGCATTTCAGGCAAATTTCTTAAAAAATCTTCTTCTCCAGATCCAGCAGGCAGAATCTTTTGATATTTGGTATGCAACATTGTGGGGTGGATCTGATTCAAGTTTGTTCAAATCGGCCCCCTGGGTTTATATTTGGGCTCAGTATAGGAGCCCAAATTTGAACTTACTGCATTTCAGGCAAATTTCTTTGAAAATCTTCTTCTCCAGATCCAGCAGGCAGAATCTTTTGATATTTGGTATGCAACATTGTAGGGTGGATCTGATTCAAGTTTGTTCAAATCGGCTCCCTAGATTCATATTTGGGCTCACTATAGGAGCTCGAATTCGAATTTAGTGCATTTCAGACAAATTTCTTCAAAAATCTTCTTCTCCAGATCCAGCAGGCAGAATCTTTTGATATTTGGTATGCAATTTTGCGGGGTAGATCTGATTCAGGTTTGTTCAAATCGGCCCCCTGGATACATATTTGGGCTTACTATAGAAGCCCGAATTCGAACTTAGTGCATTTCAGGCAAATTTCTTAAAAAATCTTCTTCTCCAGATCCAGCAGGCAGAATCTTTTGATATTTGGTAAGCAACATTGTGGGGTGGATCTGATTCAAGATTGTTCAAATCGGCCACCTGGGTTAATATTTGGGCTCAGTATAGGAGCCCGATTTCGAACTTAGTGCATTTCAGGCAAATTTCTTAAAAAATCTTCTTCTCCAGATCCAGCAGGCAGAATCTTTTGATATTTGGTATGCAACATTGTAGGGTGGATCTGATTCAAGTTTGTTCAAATCGGCCCCCTGGGTTCATATTTGGGCTCAGTATAGGAGCCCGATTTCGAACTTAGTGCATTTAGGCAAATTTCTTGAAAAATCTTCTTCTCCAGATCCAGCAGGCAGAATCTTTTGATATTTGGTATGCAACATTGTGGGGTGGATCTGATTCAAGTTTGTTCAAATCGGCTTCCTAGATTCATATTTGGGCTCACTATAGAAGCTCGAATTTGAACTTAGTGCATTTCATGCAAATTTCTTAAAAAATCTTCTTCTCCAGATCCAGCAGGCAGAATCTTTTCATATTTGGTAAGCAACATTGTGGGGTGGATCTGATTCAAGTTTGTTCAAATCGGCCCCCTGGGTTTATATTTGGGCTCAGTATAGGAGCCCAAATTTGAACTTAGTGCATTTCAAGCAAATTTATTAAAAAATCTTCTTCTCCAGATCCAGCAGGCAGAATCTTTTGATATTTGGTATGCAACATTGTGGGGTGGATCTGATTCAAGTTTGTTCAAATCGGCTTCCTAGATTCATATTTGGGCTCACTATAGAAGCTCGAATTCGAACTTAATGCATTTCAGGCAAATTTCTTAAAAAAATTTCTTCTCCAGATCCAGCAGGCAGAATCTTTTGATATTTGGTATGCAACATTGTGGGATGGATCTGATGCAAATTTGTTTAAATCGGCTCCCTAGATTCATATTTGAGCTTACTATAGAAGCTCGAATTCGAACTTAGTGCATTTCAGGCAAATTTCTTAAAAAATCATCTTCTCCAGATCCAGCAGGCAGAATCTTTTGATATTTGGTATGCAACATTGCGGGGTGGATCTGATTCAAGTTTGTTCAAATCGGCCCCCTGGATTCATATTTGGGCTCACTATAGAAGCTCGAATTCAAACTTAGTGCATTTCGGGCAAATTTCTTCAAAAATCTTCTTCTCCAGATCCAGCAGGCAGAATCTTTTGATATTTGGTATGCAACATTGCAGGGTGGATCTGATTCAAGTTTGTTCAAATCGGCCCCCTGGATTCATATTTGGGCTTAATATAGAAGCGCGAATTCGGACTTAGTGCATTTCGGGCAAATTTCTTCAAAAATCTTCTTCTCCAGATCCAGCAGGCAGAATCTTTTGATATTTGGTATGCAACATTGTGGGGTGGATCTGATTCAAGTTTGTTCAAATCGGCTTCCTAGATTCATATTTGGGCTCACTATAGAAGCTCGAATTCGAACTTAGTGCATTTCAGGCAAATTTCTTAAAAAATCATCTTCTCCAGATCCAGCAGGCAGAATCTTTTGATATTTGGTATGCAACATTGCGGGGTGGATCTGATTCAAGTTTGTTCAAATCGGCCCCCTGGATTCATATTTGGGCTCACTATAGAAGCTCGAATTCAAACTTAGTGCATTTCGGGCAAATTTCTTCAAAAATCTTCTTCTCCAGATCCAGCAGGCAGAATCTTTTGATATTTGGTATGCAACATTGCGGGGTGGATCTGATTCAAGTTTGTTCAAATCGGCCCCCTGGATTCATATTTGGGCTTAATATAGAAGCGCGAATTCGGACTTAGTGCATTTCGGGCAAATTTATTAAAAAATCTTCTTCTCCAGATCCAGCAGGCAGAATCTTTTGATATTTGGTATGCAACATTGTGGGGTGGATCTGATTCAAGTTTGTTCAAATCGGCTTCCTAGTTTCATATTTGGGCTCACTATAGAAGCTCGAATTCGAACTTAGTGCATTTCAGGCAAATTTCCTAAAAAATCTTCTTCTCCAGATCCAGCTTCAGAATCTTTTCATATTTGGTAAGCAACATTGTGGGGTGGATCTGATTCAAGTTTGTTCAAATCGGCCCCCTGGGTTTATATTTGAGCTCCGTATAGGAGCCCAAATTTTAACTTAGTGCATTTCAGGCATATTTCTTAAAAAATCTTCTTCTCCAGATCCAGCAGGCAGAATCTTTTGATATTTGGTATGCAACATTGTGGGGTGGATCTGATTGTGATTCATGAACGTATTTATTTGTAAAGTTGATAGAATCTTAGACAAAATTTGCAGAAAAGATCTACTATAGAAGGGGTGGTATCCAGGGTGAACCGTTTACCCAAATCTAGCAGTACTAATGCATTATTCACACAAATCTCCGTTCAAATTTTATGACCCCTCATTGGAACACACGCATTCAGCTCATTCCAACAAAGGTCATATGCCATGTTTTCGAGACAAAGGAATAAAAATTTTAGTTATTCATGAAATTTTTAGGCAACTGTTGTCTGTTATTCACATTGCTTCATGAAATTTCAGTACTTTTAGAAGTTACCTCAGTAATCAAGGGTTAATTCCCCTTAATTAAATGTCGCCTCTAAAAAACAACCACTTTGCATATCTTACCTTTTTACCAGCATAACTGCCAAAACTTGTCAGCATTCTTCGCAAAAATCGCTATTCAAATTTTAATTTTTGTCTCTTAAACATACATGTACTTATCGCTTGTAAATACCCCATTGGAATGATCTTTTTGAGCTCATTCCAATGAGAGGTCGCACACCATGCTTTTTGAGTCAAAAAAGCAATTTTTTTAGTTATTCCAGAATTTCGTACGTAAAACACAGCTTTATGACTTCACATTAAAATGAGCTCTCTAAGCTTGTTCCAATCAACATTCACGCACTATGTCTTTCACACAAAAAATAAAATTTTCCATTTATTCAGGAATTTTGTTTGCAAGAACACTCTTACCCCCCCCCCCCCCCCCCCCCCCCCCACACACACACACACACACAAACACAGACACACACATCTAAAAGTTTGTCAGCAAAAAAACAGTTACTTCAATTTTTAAATGCATTATAGGAACAACTTGCCTAATCAAATTTAAATACTTTTGCATCATTCTGTCTCTAGAGCAAACCATTTACCATATCTTTACGCAAAATTCTCCAGCATCATTCACAAAAAAACACCATTATTTATATATTCACATTTCTGTCTCAAAAATATACCTGATCTTCCCATACCCCTATTGGAATAAGCTGTTTGAGCTTGTTCCAATGATGATAAAAAAAACTAATATTTTGGAAAATTTGTGAAAATTTTTGTTTTCTTGCATGCAAATATATACATGTAGCACATGGAAGATATCCACAGTTGGGGAGAGATGTCCAAGGCTATCTCTTCACATTCCTTGTTTGTGCTTCATGCTAAACCAGTTTGTCTGCAGAGATAAATTTGCTTTATTAAAAATCATTGGAGATTGGCCACACACCAACGATTTTAAATAAAACTAATTTTAGGTAACAAATGTTGAACTTCAAACAAAATCTATCACTCAACCAGTTAATGTTGATGAGGCATGACATGGTGAAGGTGACCTAAAATACTTCTTAGAGTCACTTTGTCAGGTGAGCGATTAAGGCCACGTGGGGCCTCTTGTTTTGACAAACCATGGTGTACCATTTCTACAAGTGTACGGTGGGTCATTTTTAGCTCAACGCATTTATGATCAGATCACTTTGAAACCTGGCAGGCTTGTTTGGGGTGACCTCTAGATGGGAGTTCTCGATTTTCTTCCATTTACGTCAAAAAATGTTGCCAAGGCCAACGTTCTTAGAACTTAGTTTAGTCAGACCTCAATATTTCCCTTTGGCTCACCCTACAGGGCACATTTATGATTGGATTGCTTTGAAACCTGGCATGCTTGTTTGGGGTGACCTCTAGATGGGAGCTATCGATTTTCTTCAATTTCCGTAAGAAAATGTTGCCACGGCCAACGTTCTTAGAACTTAGTTTAGTCCAACCACAATGTTTCCCTTTGGCACACCCTACAGGCACATTTATGATTGGATTGCTTTGAAACCTGGTATGCTTGTTTAGGGTGACCTCTAGATGGGAGCAATCGATTTTCTTCAATTTCTGTCAAAAAATGTTGCCACGGCCAACGTTCTTAGAACTTGGTTTAGTCAGACCTCAATATCTCCCTTTGGAACACCCTACAGGGCACATTTATGAATGGATTGCTTTGAAACCTGGTATGCTTGTTTGGGGTGACCCCTAGATGGGAGCTATCAATTTTTTTCCATTTCCATCTAAAAATGTTGCCGCAGCCAATGTTCTTAGAACTTAGTTCAGTCAGAAGATCTCGATATTTCTCTTTGGCACACCCTACAGGGCACATATGATCGGATTGCTTTGAAACCTGGCAGGCTTGTTTGGGGTGACCTCTAGATGGGAGTTCTCGATTTTCTTCCATTTCCGTCAAAAAATGTTGCCAAGGCCAACGTTCTTAGAACTTAGTTTAGTCAGACCTCAATATTTCCCTTTGGCACACCCTACAGGGCACATTTATGATCGGATTGCTTTGAAACCTGGTATGCTTGTTTGGGGAGACCTCTAGATGCGAGCTATCGGTTTTCTTCCATCTCCATTGAAATATGTTGCCGCTGCCAACGTTCTTAGAACTTAGTTTAGTCAGACCTCATTATTTCCCTTTGGCACACCCTACAGGGCACATTTATGAATGGATTGCTTTGAAACCTGGTATGCTTGTTTAACTTGGTGTGCTCATTAGACAAGACCTTTCGATAAGAACTATTGATTAGCATTCATTTCTGTGAAAAAAGTTGCCATTTACAGTAACCTCTGAACATTCTGCATTTGTGTATCAACATTCTTCCTTTAGCCAGTTTTACAGTTTACATTTGAAAATTGATGGATTACTCTGTTCTTGCCATTACTCTGTTCTTGCCATTCTTGTCAGTCTTGCAGTTCACATTTAAAATTGCGTGGATTACTCTGACGTTGTGCACACACAATGCTGTTATGTTGAAATTTCATCAAATAACATAGATACCAATGATCTTCAAGTTTGCTGTTTCATTTATAACTTACCAACTTCAAGTTTGTCAAGTTGAGCTACAGTGTCATTGACACTTTCATTATAAGAGAGGCTGGAACTAAAAGCACATACACATCAAATATTTTCCGGCCTTGTCTGACAATTTGCAAACGAGCAAAACTCAAATTAATATAAACCATGATTCAAAAGCCACACACAGACGTTAGATCTTTGTATACAGCATTTTCTTCATGTGTATTGATCTGCAAGTGTTCAACTCTGATAAAATGTACCACAGAACACCGAGGTACATCATGGTATTTGGGCCGAAAACCCCAAGTTTTTTTTGCGCAAGTACCATGGTATAGTCACTACGTTAGGACATTTTTATAAGAGAAGCTGAAACATAAAGCACACATCAAGGAAATTCTGGTCCTGCCTGACAATTAGCAAAACGAACGGTTCTCAAATTCGGTGTATAAACTGTTATGTTGTAAACTGCCTCAAGTCAGTTAGTATTGGATTCATAGTGTGGGGAGATTTCCCCGAATAACAAGAAGCGTTTCTGCTTTATCTGGTGACAGCCAGTTTCTTTTCTCATCATATATGTCACCATGCAGCTTCATGGAACAGTCACTCACTAGCCACACTTGATTGGGGTGCTCAAAATAAGGAAACCTGAGTCTGTTAACTTGCCACCACACCAGAGGATTCTCATCACGATCAACTAGGGGTTCCGATGAGTAAATGTTTATTTCATCCTGTAGTGACAGTCACTTCAATTTTTGGGTGGTTGCCCCTTTCTCGGCCAACATTTGTCGGAAGTCCTGATTAAAGATGCTCACTTTCCTGCTATGACTTTGATCGTCAACAGTTTTTGAATGTCCTGCAATGTCTGAATTCGACTCAACAGGCATAGATGCTTCGGCTTGTGAACTACCGGTACCTAACTCAAGCCACTTGTTCAGCTTTTCCAGTATGTCAGTCTCAACCTCTTTGAACAACAAACACTTGAACCTTGGATCCAAACATGTTGAAACTACCATCAGCCGGTAATCCTCGTTCTCCTTGAAAATGCTGTGACAAAGATTCTTGCATGGTCTGTTTCATAGTTTTTCTGCCTTTGTCATCATCATGTTTGGTCAAAGCCTGATCACACTGCTGGAATTATCATCGATACTGACGTATTGGCTTGGGATGCCTCTCTAGTGAGCTCCTCAAATCTCTCTTTGTGCCAATAACCACTGGTTTGCAATTAAAACTGAAATATCATGATCACTTGCGTACTCGGCCAAAGCTACTCTTTGCACAACTATCTGCTCGGGCTTTTAGTAATAACTATTCCATCTTGTCTGAACATCTTGAAGTATCTTGTGTTCCTTAAGACCATGCTTTTTGTGCAATTTCCTGAGATGATGATAAGCGAGTGGCGAGTGACTGAAGTGTCCTGCAAGTTTTCTAGCAATAGCAAACGTTGTTCACAGAACGTTGCACAAAAATTCCATCCTTTACGACCAACCAGGGTTTGCAAAGTACCGTCTGTTCTGTTGTCAGTACTTTACCATTCTGAGTTTCAAGCACCAGGTCGGTACCAGCACTGAGAATGTTGCAAGTGGACAGTCGATCGCAGTTGATTTGTGTAAATTCTAATTGGTATAAAAGAGTGAATAGAGATTTTGGAGCTCAAATTTAATCAATAAATGGATGTTATTTAGGGTGAAAAATTGAAAATCTATCTATCACTATCGACCTTCCTGCCAGGCTGCCACAAATGCCGATCACGGATTGTCAGAAACACTGCACTTGATTTCCAAGTTACCAAAGTCAGTCACATGCTGTGTCTGATTCTGGTAGTATTTACTTTTTTTTGAACTGGCAAATTTTTATTACCAATTTAAACTTAAAAGTAGAAAAAATGCATTTTCAATTGGTTGTTTGCAGCAATTTTCATCAATGTCTGCAACCGGCGTGTAAGAATTTGGAATCAATGGGCACTCTAATAGTTAGACACAGTAATAATTTGAAGTAGACTATATAGACTTCACCTATCCGACATCTTATAGTCTGTTTCAAACGGGTGGCTCAGGACAAAACAAACCATGTCCATAGCCGAATCAGCCCAGACTGGTTTAGGTCATTATGGCGCAGATTTTGAGATGGAACAGCATCGACGGCCCAATTTTCAAGACAGAATGGCTCACATTTATGTATTCACTTCAAGTTCAAAATTTCATGTGTGGCTAAGCCGCTTGGAAAACCTTAACATTTTAGTGAAAATGTTTAATTCACACCTTCCATCCTTTTGCACATGTAGCATCATTAAATAATAATATTAAAATTAATTATATAATTGTATACCCGATCACAAACTAATTCAATACCTTTTTATAAACCCTTCCTTCTCAGGTCATTGACATTATCCATAAATACACCAAATTACAGTATCAGCTGAAATCAGTTGCAAGATGACTACATGAAAACGTTAATCTCTCAACTTCTAACTTCTAAGAGGCATGTGGCAGCGTGTCATTAGACAGTTCATACACCCATGTGTTTTCAGGCAAACTGTTTGAAGTGCCAACGTAATGGAAACATTCAATTTTCCTCTATACTGCCTGGGTAGATTCCATCATGTTACTCCTGTATCACATTCACATATAACTATGAGTACCGGAACCATCGGTTCTGAATGATGGGAATCGGTATTGATTAAAAGGCTGACTACCGGCTGTACTTGTATCGGTTCCAGAACCGTCGGTTCTGAATGATGGGAATCGGTATTGATTAAAAGGCTGACTACCAACTGTACCTGTATCGGTTCCAGTATGAATTGCAAACCCTGCGACCAACTGAAGAGTATGTATAAAACACCCCAAGTGGTTGAACCCAGTCTTTTCACAACCTGATATCGCATTGCTAGCATTATCTCATAGAATAACTGGAATTTTTTTCCTTGAGTATATCCTACTCTTCCAACATACTTTGAATTTCAGCACAGATAAGATCTCCTGAATGGGACCCCTCAAAAGATGACGCTTTCAGAACACAATGTTGACGTGAGAAGTTCTTATCTATCCAATACCCCGTAAGGCTCATTAATGAGTTTCTAATAGAAGATGACCAAATGTTGGTTGTCATGCTTATAGAATCTGCAGGCTCTAACTTCTCTTTTATTTTCGTGGTTACTTTCTGATATATTTCTGATATATTTCGGGCATAACAGTAGAGCTGAGATGTGTCCAGGAAGAGAGGGTGTACCTGGGCTTTATTGCATCACAGAATCTTCTAAACCCAACATTTTCAGTGATAGAAAAGGGCTTCAAATCGAGTGCTATCATTTGTAAAAGTTTGATGTTTAGTGCCTGTGTACAACGATCAACTGGGGCCCAGTGTGTTGGTCTACCAACAGCTTCATCAGTTGTCATTTGATAAGCCTGCTTTACTTCAAACGTGGTGCTAGTAGAAACACCGGCTTGCAATTTTGCCTTTTCTTCAACATCTCGCAATTTTTCAGCTTCAAGCTCCTTGAATTCCTTCTAATGGAGGGCAAATTATTTCTCAAATTAGTTCCAGAAAACCTTCTTGCTTCTGTGCCACCATGTGAAATTAATTCTCCACAGACACAACATTTGTCTTTTGTTCTTTTGGTGATTTGATAATGAAATATCTCCACAAATTACTCCATTTTTTCGTTACTATGCACCTTCAGACCTTGACAAGTCCATATTTTGTTAAACCTATAAACAGGTTACTCATTTAGTTGTTCATTAACCTATTCTGAGGGTCAAGTAAATTTGTTTCATTAACCTGTTGGCTAACCAAAAATCCAACACGATGCGCGGCAGGCATATCCTAAAGGATGTAGGCCTGAGCTAGGGAGGGTTTGGGGTTGGGGGGGGGGGGGGGGGGAATGTACAGTTATGCCTCTTCTCTTTTCTTCTTTCCCAAGTGATTTTTGAAAAGAAAAGTGGTCCAAAAGCAGCAAGAAAAAATAAGCCAAAATGGAGTCAAGTGCGACATGCGCACACCCAGTCGGGGACACTCTTCTCCTAGTACTAATCCAGGGCTACCGGAGCCAGTGTGCAGACATATAACCAACATGTCATTCTATTTTTTTCCACCATCTTGTCATGATGTGGATTGTCTTGCTCATCAACAGTGATACCTTTTGTCTCGATGTTGACGAAGTTCCTGTTCTGAATTATGGATTTATAGCTATTTCTTCACCATCCAGACATACAGAGCTGTGTTTTTTATATATTCTCTCGATTATTCACTGTAGTTTTTGTGATAGATCAATATACGGATATCGCACGTGATTTTCGCTGACCCTGCCGTTTTGGTCTTTTGTTCATTAATGCTAACCCTTTGGGTTCTGCTTTTATCTGAGTTAGGTGTCAGCTGGCGACTGTTGTGGCAGCTTTTCACCCCTCTGTTGAGGGTAGAATTTTCTGCTTGTTCCCTTTTTTGGCTGTTGGGGTACTTTTCAGTTCCTGTTGGGCTTTGGTTTCCTGCCACCTTACTCTTGTAGCTGGGGTTGTCCGGATTTGTTTTTTCTTTTCATTCATCTGTCCATTGCTCTCACCAGGTGTGCCTAGGACGATACCTTGCAGGCCATTTTTGTTGTCTTAGCTTGTTGAAGTTCCCCATTATTCATGCTCCACTTTATTTGGGTGGTCTATTGAAAGACCCTGGTTTTGCAGTCTTTTTGTGGCGTGGATACCGCGGTAGCTGCTGACTTTCTGGCAAAGAGATGCCTCCTCCAGTCGACATCGGAAGCTGACACTAGGGTTTGGAGCTGAGCTTGGTTGCTCTCTCTGCTTTTTTCGCCTTTGTCAACAGCTACTGATGTATCCACTCCTGCTGGTGCTCTGTTGGTGATGTCATCGGTCTCCGTTTCAGCCGGCCTCTGCTTATCCCGGCAGGGATTTCTACTTCTTTGGACGTAGGATATCGGCCTCAACCTTCGCTTCAACTCTGCGAAATCAGAAGTGGTTGCCGGCGGATCCCTTTGCTGATGCCTCTCAGCTGTCAAACCCAGCCGGTTTTGGTTTGGATTCAGATGTCCTTGGTTGGGTCTCTTCTGTCCCTCAGAGGTTTGTGGCGACTCTCCTGAGTTCCCGCACTTCAGATCCTTGGGGTATTTCATACCCCTATAAGCATCTGTATTCAGATGTTTTGGCTGCCACCCGATGGTAGAGGATCGTGACCCTTTGCTGGTTTAGAGGGTCAGATGCGAAGCCACTTTGCCACGGGCCGTTCCCACGTTGAACCGGCACATACGGGTCGTGAGCTTGGGGAGGCCCTCTCGCTCACGCAGGTTCTTTCCAAGAACTTTTCCGTTGCCTCCAGTGGCTTCCAGGCACCCTCTGCTGAGCCGCCTTCTGAGATTGGAAGCAGACTGCTTTCTGATCCCCCTGTGTTCCTAAACCATGAGAGACATCAGCTGGTATGCCTGACATGGACTATGTGTCTTCCGACTCGGGCGATGGGTCAAACACCCCTGACGAGAGCCATCAGTCTTCTGACTTGGGGATGGGTCTTGACTCTGTGTTTTAAAAACGCCGGACCAGCCAGAGGTTTCAGGCAGGCCGCGATCATCAGTCGCATGCCTACAGCCTGTGGAGCAGCCTGCTTCTGGGTGCCTTCGACCGTACCATTCAGTACAAGTGGTCAAAGCTTTTGCAGCATTGGACTCAAAGCTGAGTTCTAAGGCTATGAAGATTTCATTCTTCACTAGGCTGATTACCTTTTTGCCCCCATCGGTATGCCAGACTTTAACGGTCTTCGATCAGGACTTCTCCCTCGGGCTTTCCAAGCCCAAGTCAGCCGTTATTCCTACGGCGACTTTGGGGTCCATGTTGGGCTTATCCAGAGATGCTAGGCATGCTTTTTCTCTCGGAACACATTGTCTCTGCCTTGGCTGCTCATCTGCCTCCAGATAAGTTTGACGACATACAAGCTCCTTGCATGTGATCTCTTTGATGCCCATGCATCTTACACGCATGCCTGTAACACAGCTAATTTGGAATTAGTTCACCAGGACACTGTGTTGGACACAAGCCGTTCCCTTCCTGAAGGGCAGCGCACTGCTGTTTGATCCGCTTCTTTTGTGGGTCCATGGCTATTCCAGGATTCCGTGACGATGTTTCGGGATGACGTCCTGTGTCACTCCAAAGATCAGCTGCTGCTTCGCCAGGTACCCTCAGGTGTACACTTTAGTGTCCCTGAGTCAGGATTCTCTGGCTTTCGCCGTGGATGCTCTGTCACTCGATTGGAGCGGTCTAGTCGGCTACGCCTTCCCGTCTGTTCCGATTCAGCCTCGGGTTCTATCCAAGATATGAACCTGCAGTTGTCAAATCATTCCCAAGGAGGTTTCATGTCGACCTGACTTCATTGTGCATTCATGCATATCTTTTGTCAGCTTTTTCGAGACGAGCAGTGGAGTGCATTTCTTCCCCAAGGCGGCACTCCACTGGTTTAGCCCATACAGCTAAGTGGAAGGTCTTCTGTCGATGGTGTGCTGATCACTCTGTTGATTGTGCCAATCCTTTGATAACACAGATTACGGAGTTTCTGGTATATCTGTTTGATTCTCCAACCTGTTAAAAGGGAACAGGTCCATGCTTTCAGAGACCTCTTCGCATGTAGGAAATCGTATCAACACTAATCTGTACCTCTCCAAGCTTATTCGGCTCTTTGAAAAGGCCTAGGATTTTGCACCTTACCCCAAGATGGTGTGAACATTAGAACTAAATATAGAACAAATCTGAAACAGACTATAGTCACAACAGGAAGTGGTCAGTATAGTGACCATGTGCTCAGTTCAGTTGGAAATGTGTTGAATGGCAGTTGTGCCATTTGGAGAACTTAAGAAATATAGTTTATTCTTAGGTAAGTTACCTTATCATTGGTAGCAGAGCAAGAATTTGGAAAAGCTATTTGTGCCAATTTGTCATCAGAAGACAACTTGCATTGACTGCATGTTCAGAACTCAGTTACAATCAGCATACCAGAATTCATGAAAACTGAATGTTTTGGTAAAGGCCAAGAATAGAGGACCGCTCGTTTTTTAAGAAAATAAAACATTTTTCACAATTTTTTTGAGTTACTTATCATTCTAAGACATGTTTTACACAAAATTAGCCCCAAACACCGATAACTACTGACAAAAATCTTCACTTTTAACCCTTTTTTTACACTCCGTTAACTTTATTCTCCGAACAATTTCAACAACAAATCCTGCAGTAAACAGGTGCATGATTCTTTGTTTTTTTTCCGTTACCGTGTATACTCCATTTGATCGGAGTATACGAGGGTGTAATTACAATGGGAGAATTCAGTACGTTTTTAGGTTTTATTTTAACCATTTTCTATCGTCTGCCAGTTCTTTGCGAAAATGAATATTTTTCAGTTTTTTAGCTAACCCATACCCATACGAAACTGCCCCTAGTATGCAAAGGCAATGACTAGAATACGGCGACCGATGCATTATGGTCAGTTTAGGTTGTGTACGGGTTAGCTGACCCGTACCCATCCTAAACTGATCCTAGGACGCAAAGAAGGTAATGATTGCTCCCCTGTGACGTCACAACGAAACATCCGCAGCTCCATATCAAAACGCAATCAGAAATTCATTTCGTTTCAAAAACACTTCTCAGAGAAAAGGGTTAAAAGTGATGATTTTTGTGAGTGGGTTTTGGTGTTTTGGGCTAATTTTGTGTAAAACATGTCTTAGAATGAAAAGAAAAGAAACTCCAAACAGTTGTGAAAAATGTTTTATTTTCTTAAAAAATGCGCGGCCCTCTGTTCTTGGCCTTTACCAATGTTCTGAACAAATTCGTCGTGCATTGAGAGCACAAACTCAAAGTTATGGAGAAAAATATTTTACAGGTGACAAAGTTTATTACAAGTGACCACACATCCATGAATAGAAAGGTCAAGAAAGTTCTGTTGTGTTTATAAGACATGGTGGGTTACTTGTAAGAGTTCACCACAGTAGGCTAAAAAAAAGCATTACCTGTAAACTCTATATCAGACTCACTTCCTTCAAATATTCAATCTGACAAAGATGCTCTTGACAACATCTCTAAGAACCAAAAGAATGATTTTGACTCTGGTATCTGGATGATACTACAAACAATTCTGAGACTTCTGAATTATTTTGTAATTCTTTTTCAGAGATTTGAAACATGGGTATTTTTTTATGTGTACCCATACCATGTGTGGTACACATAATGTCTGCATCCGAGGTGGCCCTCCATCATTCGTCCATCCGGCGTCTGTATCCATTTATTTGGCATTCGATAACTTGAAAAATATTGCTTGGATTGTCATGTTACTTGTTTGTGTTCAGGTTACAGATGTGCCAAGCTGTATAGTTTTTGGTGTAAATCTGGTAATTTGATCCTGAGATATTAACCCTTTATCCTTCAAATTGAAAATTTCTCCAATCACTTTTGAAAAATATTGCTGGGGAGCGCAGTGGATCAGTAGGTAGAGGTGCAGACTACAAGCCGAGAGGTCCTCGGTTCGATTCCCACCTGCGGCAACTGCGTTGTGTCCTTGAGCAAGACACTTCATTTCCATTGCCCGTGTGGGGGCACGGTGGCATTGTGTACTAAAGCATACTGCACGTCTATGGTGCACTTGTCTTCAACCAATGCTAACCCTGCTTGTGTCGAGTTAGTATGTTGGGGAGCTGACTGTTGCTTGGTAGTTCTCTCCGGGTTCTCCGGCTTCCGCCACCCGTGAAACTGTCGGGGTCATGATTAGCCATTGTGCATAATTATGTGACCTTGAACACCAATAAATAAATAATAATTGCTTTAGTGCTGAAACGATTAGCCGACTAATCGATGTCGACGTGATTATTAAATTAGTCGATCCCTAAATCTGCTAGTCGATTAGTCGGAACATCTGCCCCAACCATACACCATCCCCTTAAATTCACCCAACATTGTTGCGAACGTCACAAGTAAACTCCCGAAATCAAAAAACAACCCACGGAAATAACGCGTTTGATGTTTCCGACTGCATGAATAACAACCCTAGTTGGCCAACTGACCAGAGATTGAATAAGACCAGGGGTGCGTGAAGTAAACAGGGAAAAATATATGGGTCAGCTTATTCTCGAGGGAGCAGCCTGCAGGAAAATTAGGACCAAAGGTGACATGAAATTAGGCCACCTACGGACATCAATTTGTTCACCAGGTACTGGTAAGTTTGAAATGTCTTACAGAAACATCAAAGAGAAATTATGGAAGAACACATACCAGTTCGTATTTGGAACAATTTGTTATCACTAAAGAACCAATTACAAAATCCATGTGCTTTTTATTTTCATTTTGTAAATACATGCAGACAAATTTCTGGAAATCTGCGAGTTTCCGGGAAATTGAAAGTGAAACTAGCTTTTCCTCGAACTGCAACTGAGTTAAGAGGAAACCCAATCAGGTCAGGTGATGATTTTCAAAGCAGACAATATGGAAATTAGTAGGCGTGTTCGATGTATGCATAATTATGGACAGATAAGAGGTTAAGTCATAATATGAGAAGTTGTGTGGGAGTGTTCGGTGTACAATTGTTGACAGGCTGATGACTGCTGTGGGCATTAACTGTGCTTAATTTTCGACAGGGGATGTACATCACGCATGCGTAAAGAGCACTTCCTTTTGTTAACATTCAATGGGATGGAACGAATAATATAAAAAAAACCTGAATAATGATTTATTTTATTAAAATATCAGTGACTATATTGAGAAAAAATGATTTTAAACAGAAGCTACCAACATTAATTCTCTCTCGAAACTGAAAGAGGTTTTGAGGACTTTGAAAGCTTCACTTGTCATTGTTTCATTGCAAGTATTACTGTTAGTTTTAACCAGGAAAGAACGGCAGTACACGTGTTTGATAACAATAACATGGGGGCTTCGACTAGTCGATTAGTAATCGATTACTGCTGGCGACTAGTCGATTCCTGAAAATCACTAATCGTTTCAACACTAAATTGCTTGGATTGTCATGTTACTTTATAATCTTCACGTTACTGATGTTCTGAGCTGTATAGTTTTTGGTGTAAATCTTATAATTTGATCCTGAGATGTTAACCCTTTATCCTTCAAATTGAGAACTCCTCCAATCCATTTCTTCAGCATGCGATAACTCAAAAAATATCAATCCGATTATCAGGTTACTTTATATATGTATTCAGGTTACTGATGTGCTGTATAGTTTTTTTTTATGTAAATCTAATAATTTGATCCGGAGATATTAACCCTTTATCCATCATACTTTAGAGAACAGCTTTCTACTAGTTGCGCGTTTAGGTGCACATCTGTCTATTTAATTGGACTATTTTTTTATACACCCACTTTCGAAGAAAATGGGGGGTATACTGGATTACATGCGTACGTCCGTCTGTGCGTCTGAGAATATTCACTTTCATAACTTAAGTAAATTATGGAACTTGCTATGTAATTAAATTGTAACATTTCTCAAGAGTAGAATGATTTTTGGTATTGTCAGATTATTATGGGTTTTTTTTTAGCACACCGAAGGGAGCTAAACTTATCACTTGCCGTCCGTCGTCGTCCGTCCGGCGTCGTGAACATTTTTCAAACGACTTCTCCTCTGAAACCGCTAGGTCGATTTGCTTGAAACTTGGTATGGATGTTCATTACCATATGCTAATTCAAGTTTGTTCAAATGAAATGGACATGCCCACTTGGGGCTCCATAGGGGGCATAACTCTGATAGCACCGTATGAATTATAGAATTTTTTTTTAAAAATCTTCTTCTCCAGAACCAGGGGGCAGAATATTTTGATACTTGGTATGCAGCATCTTGGTATGGGTCTGATTCAAGTTTTTTCAAATCGGCCCCCTGGATTCATATTTGGGCTCACTATGGAAGCTCAAATTCGAACTTAGTGCATTTCAGGCAAATTTCTTAAAAAATCTTCTTCTCCAGATCCAGCAGGCAGAATTTTTTGATATTTGGTATGCAACATTGTGGGGTGGATCTGATTCAAGTTTGTTCAAATCGGCCCCCTGGATTGACATTTGGGCTCAGTATAGAAGCCCGAATTCAAACTGAGTGCATTTCAGGCAAATTTCTTAAAAAATCTTCTCCAGATCCAGCAGGCAGAATCTTTTGATTTTTGGTATGCAACATTGTGGGGTGGATCTGATTCAAGTTTGTTCAAATCGGCCCCCTGAATTTATATTTGGGCTCACTATAGAAGCCCGAATTCGAACTTAGTGCATTTCAGGCAAATTTCTTTAAAAATCTTATTCTCCAGATCCAGCAGGCAGAATCTTTTGATATTTGGTATGCAACATTGTGGGGTGGATCTGATTCAAGTTTGTTCAAATCGCTGATGCCCTGTAACCGGCTGGTGCCAATTCCAATTATCGATTCATCACGAACCTAAAGTGAGCCAAATATTTTGATACTTTCAACTCGACAACTTTGCTAAAGAAGAACGCAGAAGATTTTATCTCAACTTAGTAAATCAACAACAAGCTTTCTAATATACTCCCTCTACTCTTCCTCCATCCCTGTAGACAAATTGATTTATTGAGCATTGTATGCTCACTTGATCCTCTGGTGTTTCAACTGTTCAGTTTGTAAACTTTGTGGGCAGATGCAGACAATTGTTAGGTTAAGATACTGTATTTACGTTATGGTAGAGTGACGTTATGGTCGAGTGCTAAAATTTTTTAGCTGCGACTAGCATCTCTATAAGTGGCAATGTCGGTCGGTGTGTCTGTCGGTCGGTCGGTCTGTCTGTGACCAACGAGTTTCAAAACTCAATAACTTTTGAATTACTTGATGAAATGACTTTATATTTGGCATGTAAGTGTATCTTATTGATGTCTAGCCACTGTTCCATGCACGTGTTGTTCCAAATATTTTTCTTGGAGTTATGGCCCTTGATTAACTTAGAATGTCGGTCGGTCTGTCTGTTACCAACGAGTTTCAAAACTCAATAACTTTTGAAATACTTGATGAAATGACTTTATATTTGGCATGTAAGTGTCTTATTGATGTCTAGCCACTGTTCCATGCACGTGTTGTTCCAAATATTTTTCTTTGAGTTATGGCCCTTGATGAACTTAGAATTTTGTGAGATTGCACCACCCGTCGAGCTACGGCATCAATGTCGCGATTTTTTCAATTGTGATTTGTAATGCAAATATTTTTTTCAAGGGTGCCATGCTACAAGCAAAAGGAACCCCAGTGTAGTAAGATTTTGTTGTGCCCCCGACTTTAAAAGTCGAAGTTGTATCCAGCGGAGACCTCTGTCCGTCCATCCATACCAACATTTTCCCTTGTATCTCAGCCACTGTTACACCAATTTGAATGATATTGATTGTTGTGATAGAGCACCATGGGGGAACGATACCTGTATAGTGAGTTTCTTCCTTACATTTTATCCAGAGTTATGGCCCTTTTTCACTCTTTCGACTTAGGAATTTTTTGGCGGGTCGTGAAGATTGGCACATGCTGTGCATTGCCCCTCTTGATCATAACTATTTTGTTAGAGTTCGTTGGAGAGTGTCAAGAGGCACTATCCAATAAATGGTAATAAAATAATCTTGTTTGAACTTTTTTCGCGTTTCCACTGCTGAGCAAATGAGGTAATGAATACAGAGTATTCAGGAGAGCCCTTGATAGTGGTTTCTCGCCCTCAACTAGTTAATGAGGTGAATGCGGCCGTCTATCAGCCAAAGAAATATGCTGACAATATGCAGGCCAGAATTTTAGATACCAGTAATAGAATGCCAGTAATAGTTGAAGCAGAATGCTTGTTCAATCGGACATCTTAAGACTGTTGTACACTCCTTTTCTTTGCAGTAATGAAAATAGAAAATAACAGAGAAACTTAAATAATGTTTGGATTTGAAGAAGAGTACAAAATACAGTGAGTATTCTTATCCATTTACTTACTTTATCTTGAAAACACCTTCCTTTATAAGGTAATCATCATTTTTGTCTCACCTGGGTCAGTTTCCAGGGTGCTGATCACTTTGTCAGTCTGTCTGTCCATCCTTAACTTTATTTTTGAATTCTCAGAAGCTACCAGACTGAATAGAACCAAATTTGTTCTATATCACGTCTTCCCTCCAGGTAGGGGTAACTGTGTTGTGTCCTCGGGCAAGGCACCTCCTCCCAATTCCCTGTGAGAACCCCGGGAAGTAAGCAGCACTTGTTTACTGTGGTAAACCAGTTCTGCTTTACTAGTAAGAAAGTCCTCTAAAATGGGCAACATGTAGATCAACGATTGACTAAACTTTACTTCATCTCCATGTTGTGTCACGATTAGCCATGGTGCATAAATATGTGACGTTAACCACCAACAAACAAACAAACCTCCTCCCAATTGACAATGTGGGGGCACAGTGATGCTCTGTACTAAGGCATACTGCACGTCGATGGTGCTCAGACCTTTTCCTGCTGAAAACTCGGCTTGTGTCAGGTTAGTAAGTTTGAGAGCCTTTTTCTCTACAAGTACAGGTACTCTTTGAAAATTGTCCCAATTTTGGAAATAGTCTTCTCAAGATCCGATGGATGGTATGAGTTGGATGTTTGGTATTCAGCTTCTTTTTGACATAACTTCTGAAGTTTGTTCAAGGGAAGTTTGATGGGCAATATTTACAGTTCTGGGAGGGGCAAGAAGTATCGGACATTCTTAAGCATGGGCTTCCATGTATGTCAAAGGCATATCTGAAGACTGAAGGCCTGGGGAGATATGGGTTATAGGAGGGGGTACCTTTCCTATTGGTGGAGATCTTGATTATGCTCTAGTTCAGTCATCTCCTATATGGAATACAAATTTGGGGGATGCCCAAGGATGACGTTTGGCCATTTGTATTACGAAACAGTGATAACTGAACTTGTCGATAAAGGTTTCCTGTGGTTGGAATTATGGATCTGAGGATCGTATAATAACAGGACTGTGTTTTATATAGTCTCGTTATTATTTTCAACCACATTTTCATTACATTTTATATATTTTCCGTGTTGCGCGCAAATTTTGCGTACCATGCAGTTCGGACATGAAATTTTGTTATTATACTCCCCACAAACAAAGTTTGGGGGAGTATATAGGAATCACCCTGTCCTTCCGTCCGCCCGTCCATCCATCCATCCATCCGTCCATCCATCCATCCGTCCGTCTGTCCATCCTTATAAGCGCAACTCCTAAACCGTTTGAAGAATTTTCGTGAAACTTTACACAATGGAAAAACTCCATATGAAGATGAGCATGAAGCAATATAATTCCGTTCTGACAGGCGTGCGGGTAATCACTTTGTGAGCTTCCTCACAGTACCTCTAGTTATTATTGGAGTTAGGTGTCAGTGAGGGACTGTATGGACAGGATTTCTTCACTCTGTTGAGGGCTGAATTTCTGTTTTTTTGGGTCCCTGTCGGCCAACTGGGTTGTGTTTTGTTTCCCCGCCGGTTCTTTCTCTGCCACTTTTCTCTCGTAGTTGGGGATGTTCTACTTTCTGTATCTGTTGAGTTCACCGTTTTTATATGCCCGTTTATAAAAACGTGACGTATTATTTTATCAGTCTGTGTGTCCGTCCATCTGTCCGTACACAATTTGGTTTCCATTCATTTAAAGTCGAACCCATTGACGGGTCAACATCAAACTTTCAGAAGTTGTTTTTAGCAATAAAATACAGGTCAAGTTTGATATTGGTGTTTCTCAGTCCATCCGCTGAAGAGTTATGACCCTTTGAAAACACAATCTTTCGAGAAAAAAATGGTTTCTGTTCATTTAAAGCCGAACGCCTTGACGGATTGACACCAAATTTTTCAGATGTTGTTTTTGTACGCCGTTTGAAAAGCAGGATGTATTGTGTGAATGGTCTCTCCACGCGTCTGTCTGTCCGTCCATGGACACATTTCGTTTCCGGACGATAACTTTAGTTGTAATGGTTTGAGCCAAGTTAAATTTGGCATGTGGATTTAGTATGACAAAATACGGGATGTGTTCGATTTCCGTTTCTAGCGGCCCGTTTGCAGTAGAGTTATGGCCCTTTATGTATGGGAATTTAGCCCAACTTCTTGTTTCCGGACGATAACTTTAGTTTGCCTTGACCGATTTATTTCAAATTTTCAGTTTTTTGTTTTTGACCACAACATGCAGCTCAAGTTCACTTTTGACCACAATCGCATATACCTTTCCAGAGTTATTCCCCTTGAATGATTGCAATTTTGTGGTTTCCTGATAACTTTGATTTGCCTTGACTAATTTGTTTCAAATTCTCATATTTTGTTTATGACCACAAAGCACAGCTCAAGTTCACTTTCGGCTAAAAATCGCATGTATCTTTCCAGAGTTATTCCTCTTGAATTTGTGCATTTTGTGTTTTCCGGATTATAACTTTAGTATGGCCTGACTGATTTTTTTATACGTCTGTTGAAAAACCGTCGAATTATGGAATCAGTCTGTCTGTCTATCCATTTGTCCATCCATTTGTCCATCTGTCGGTCTGTCCATTCGTCAACATTTGGTTTCCAGATGATAACTTTAGTATTTTTTTTTCTATTGACTCCTAAACTTGGTATGTGGTTTAATCAAAACAAAAGACAGGTCAAGTTCGAATATGGGGTCAGTTCGAACTTCGAAGTTCCCCTGAATTATGGCCCTTGTTGGACCTAGAATACATCAAATATTTGGTTTCCAGATGATAACTTTAAATATTTGTTTTCCGATTAGTTCCAAACTTGGTATGTTGTTCAATCAGAACAAAAAACAGGTCAAGTTCGAATATGGGCTTGGACCAAACAATTTTCACCCTCACCCCATCCTTACCCCTACCCTTCAAAAATACAAAACGGGTGTATAATGTCCCGCTAGATGGTGCTCTTGTCTTCTACTGCTCTCACCTCTGTTATGTCCAGTACGGTTCCTTTTGGGCAATGCCTTTTGCCCTCGCTTTTGGTGCGTTCTCATGACCGTTCCTTCCTCACTGGGGGGGGGGGGGGGGGGGGGGGGAGAGGAGGAGGGACGCTGTCCTTTTGGGGCCTCCCTACACAGCCACGTCTGGTGAGAGTTATACCCCCTCTGTTGGGAGGGGGGGGATGAACACTCCCGACACGACCACATCTGGTGAGAGTTGTACCCCCTCCGTGGGGGATGTGCAGTTTTTTTACCATGGTGGATACTGTGGGAGCTGTTGAGTTGTCTGGTGAAGAGATGCCTGGTTCCGGGACTTTGCTCCCTCTCCAGTCGACATCTGAGGCTGTCACTAGGGTAGTGACTCCTCCTTTGGAGGCTGAGCTCTGCTGCTCTCTCTCCTCTTTCCTCCAGTTTCAACAGCTCCCGTCATATCTGCTGCTACTGCTGTTCCATCTACAACGTCATCGGTCACCATTTCAGCCGGCCTCGGCTTATCCCCGCTGGGATCTGCAGCGATGTCTGTAGTGTGGATGTGGGGTATCGGCCTCGGCCTTCCCTGACTTAACTCGCCGAAGTCGGAAGTGGCTGCCAACCGAACCCCCTGCTGTGTCCTCTCAGCTGTTGAGCACAGTAGTTTTATCCCTGCAGGGGTCTGCAGAGGTGTCTGGTAGTGTAGACGTGGGGTATCAGCCTCAGCCTTCCCTGACTTCAACTTGGCGAAGTCGGAAGGGGCTGCCGGCCGAACCCTCTACTGTGGTCTCTCAGCCGTCGAGTACCTAAGTTTTTCTCATTGGATTCGGATGTTCATGGTGGGGTCACCATGATCTACGTGGCGCTTCTGTCCATGCACTCTGGTCCCTTTGGCCAGTTTTGCAGGACCAATGCTTTTTGTGCAGCCTGGACCTTCTGTCCCGCAGAGGTCCTCAGCGACTCTCCTGAGTTTCTGCTCTGTAGATCCTCGGGGTATGTCATACCCCAATACACATCTGCCTTCAGATTTTTCGGCTGCAGCCCATCACTCCACGTCTGGTGTTTTTGAGGATCGTGACCCTTCGCTGGTTAAATGGGTCAGGAGTGAAGCCACTTTGTCGGTTCATTCCCACGTCGAACCGTCAGACAGTCAGTGAGCTTAGGGAGGCACTCTCTTTGCTCACTTAGGTTCTGTCCAAGAGCATTTATCGTTGCTTCCACCGAGGCTATGAGTGGATTTCGGGCGCCCTCGGTGGCGCCACCTCCCAGGATTGGAAACGGGCCACTTTCTGATCCCCTTGGTGTACCTACACCATGGAGGCGTCGGCTGATTTGCCCATGATGGGCTATGTGTCTTCCGACTCCTGGGATGAGTCCGACATGCCTGACGTCGAGAGCCAACAGTCTTCTGACTTGGGGGCTGCTCTTGACTGTGTTTGGGTTCCTTCCAGATCTCAAACTGTCAAACCAGCCGACAGTGTCAGTCTGGCCGTGATCATCGGTCGCGCGCATACAGCCTGTGGTGCAACCTGCTTCTGGGTGCCTTCGACCATGCCTGTCAGTACAGGTGGTTGGAGCGTTTACAGCTTTGGACTCCAAGCTGAATTCCAAGGCTATGAAGACGTCCTTCTTCATCAGGGTTGACACTTTTTTTGCCTACGATGCCGCCAATCCGTCAATCTGCCAGCCTTTGATGGTCTTGGATCAGGACTCCAACTCCCAAGCCGGCCATTTTTGATATGGAGACTCTGGAGTCCGTGTTGAGCTTATCGAGAGAGATGCTGGAATGCTTTTTTTCTTAGATCACGTCGTCTCTGCTTTGCTGCTTATCTGCTCCCAGAAAAGTTTGACGACAAACAGGGTTTTCATGTGTGCTGTCCAAGGTGCTCATGCATCTTCTCACACACATGCCTGTAACATGGCTAACTTGGAATTAGTTTGCAGGGACGCTGTGCTGGACACAAGCCGTTCTCTTTTTGAGGGGCAGTGCACTGCTCTTCGATCTGCCTCTATCGGTGGGTCTGCAACTATTCCATGGTAACGTGGCGACGGTCCAGAATGACTCCCTATGTCTTTCCATAGATCAGCTGCTGCTTCGTCAGCTTGATCAGCCTTCTGTTGGAGGTAGGGGGCCGTCCAAAGCCTAACAAGTACCCTTCTGCTTCCTTTGCGAAGCCAAGGGCTGATCCTCCTGTCGTTACTTCTACTTACTCAGAGGATAAGGGTTGGCATCTGCAGTAGTCACCTCAAATTCATCCCAGGTTGAGGCATTCCACTCAGTCGAGAGTGCCTCTTCCAACGCAAGTCCCTTTCAACGTTACACATTGGGAACTTTTGATCACAGAGATAGGCAATCTCCTGTCAAAGGGGGCGATCAAGGTCGTCAAGAACATTTTTTCAGTGGGATTTTATTATACCCCCCGCAAACAAAGTTTGGGGGGGTATATAGGAATCACCCTGTCCGTCCGTACGTCCGTCCATCTGTCTGTCCGTCTGTCCATCCTTGTAAGCGCAACTCTTCCTAAACTGTTTGAAGAATTTTCATGAAACTTTACACAATGGAAGAACTCCATATGAAGATGTTCATGAAGCAATATAATTCCATTCTGACATTTCCAAGGGGGGGTAATCTAACTTATACATTTCAGGCGCGGGGGGTATCACTTTATGAGTTTGCTCACAGTACCTCTAGTTCCCGCCTGTTATTGGTGCCGAAGAAGGACAGCCGACTCAGACAGGATATCGATCTGAGTATCCTGACACAGTCTATCATTGCTTCTAAGTTCAGCTTGGACAGGTCGGTTCGCCTCTCCATTCACCAGGAAGTTTTCCAGTTCAAGGACGTGCCCTTCGGCCTCGACCTGGATCTTTGGTCCTTCACCCGTCTGATGTCGCATGTGTTAGTCTTACATCGCACACAGTCCAGGGTGTCTTCTTCGGCATATCTAGTCGGTATCCTCTAGAGGCATTCCAATGCTGCCTTTCTGGAGTCGGATGTCTACACACTGTTGAGCCTGCTCACGTCACTAGGGTTCAGAGTCAACGGGGAGAAGTCGGACCTGGTCCCTTCTCCGTTGTTTTGTCATCTGGGATGGCCTTTTGCCCTGACTCTGTCCCAGTCCACGTCCGCAACAGCTCTTAAGTCTTCCCCGACTGCTCGGTCTTTGCGGTTAGGTGGCGGATCTCATTCCTCTAGGTCGGCTGCATGGCAGACCTCTCCAACACTTTCTGCTCAGTCGTTGGAGGCCGAATGTCGATCCTCTGGATCTGGTGCTTCAGTTTCCGTAGTCTCTTCCTCGTCACCGTTTCCCCTGATAGATGTTCAGTGGATTATGCAGGGAGTTCCGTTGGACTTCCCGCGTCCGATCGTGTTCTGACGGCAGTCGCCAGCGATCTTGGATGGGGTGTTACACGTTGGATCCTCTAGGTCTTTTCCTTCTCGGGTCATGGGACCAGGATCCAGCAGCTCTTCACATCAACCAGAAGAAGCTTCTTGCTCTTCTGAGTTCCCATCAGTGGATCCCCCGCCTTTCGAATTGTCAGGTCCTTTTGTTGTCTGACGGTTCGACAGTGGTTGTTTACATTTGGAACCATGGCGGCACGCACTATGTTCCCATGTACGAATTGGTTCGGGATCTTCTGCTCGCTCAGGATGTCAACGCCGGAGTGGTGGTTCGTCACATTCCTGGTCGTCTGAACGTTCTAGCCGACCACTGTCCCGACAGGGAAGGTTCTTTTCCACCAAGTGGATGCTCCACATGACGGTGTTCCAGTCTCATTGTGATCTCTGGGGTCGTCCCCACATCGATCTCTTTGCGACTCGTTGGAACCATCAGGTGGACACTTTCGTGTTCCCTGTGTCCAGATGCTCTGGCTTTTGCCATGGACGCTCTGTCCCTCCTTTGGAACGGTCTTGTCGGCTACGCCTTCCTGCCGGTTCCGGTTGTAGCTCAGATACGAACCTGCAGTTGTCGAATCATTTCGATCGCACGCCTGTCGCCTCAGTGGATCAATCTGCTCCGCTCTCTGTTAGCGGTGGTTCCGGCATGTCTCCCTCTACATCGCTACCTTCTTTGCCAAGGTCGCCCGAGGTTTCATGTCGACCTGACTTCATTGTGCCTTCGCACATGTCTTTTGTCAGGTCCTGGCTCCTCCGTGGCGTTTTTTTTCAAGACGAGCAGTGGAGTTGCTTTTCTTCTTCAAGGAGGCACTCCGCTGGTTTTAGCCTATGCAGCTAAGTGGAAGGTCTTCTGCCGATGGTGTACGGATCACTCTGTTGCTTCTGTCAATCATTCGATCACAGATTGCAGAGTTTCTGGTATATGTTTGATTCTGGGGGTCTCCAGCAATGGGTAGAGGCCCATGCTTCGGAGACCTTTTCGTATGTCGGACAGCGTCATATCAGCACTAATCCATGCCTTTCCAAGCTTGTTCGGCACCTTTCCTTGAAAAGGCCTTTTACTTTGCAGCTTACCTCAAGATGGAATTTTTCTTGGGTGCTGCTCTGCTTGGGGGGGAGGGGGGGGTGCCGTTCGAGCCTTTATCCCAGGTGAATATGCATTTTCTCACATACTAGACAGCTTTTCTGATGGCTTTTGCCTCAACTAGACGGGTTAGTGAGCTTCACGCCCTCTCGGTTGACCTAGCCTTTTTCTGGAGCTCTTCCACTAGTGTTATGTTTACCAGTGATTGCTCCTCTCTGGCCAACAATCAGATGCTGGAAACTATTCCGCCTCCTATCTGTATCGGGACTCTTCCTTCTGTTGAGGGTAAACACCCTTTGCTCTGTTCATTTGGAAGGGTAGGATCGATTTTCTGTCTCTTATTCCTGGTCGACAAGAGATCTCTCCTGAATCTATTAATAATCTATTCTCTTATTCCAGATCTCTCCTGAATCCATTTCTCGATGGACTTGTCTTGCTATTCGTGCAGCTTCCGCTCGTCTAGTGACTGGCGATTGTATTACCAATCATTTTTCTGCCACGATGTGCGTGCATTGTCTACCTCTTGGGGCTTATACTAACTCTGTCATGTTGTCGAATGTTATGCTGGCAGCCTACTGGAGAAATGCTACTTTCTCCACTTATCTGCGACAGTTGCAGGATCAGGCAGATGACCTTTGTTCTACAGGCCCTCTTCTGCTCAGGCTGTTGTCTATCCCAGCCATTTGGCTTCTTACAAGGCCAGTTCCAGCTCTGTGCTGTTACTGCCCTTTCTGTCTGTGCGTCACACATAACCATACACCTCATATCTCATTGTCTTTTACTAATGTTTGATGCTATGGTTTGATAGGCCCAGGGACCTCTTCCTCTGTCCACGGTTCCAGTGCAATTGGGTTATGTGATGTGTAAGTTGGTTATGTGATTCCCTCCATCCTAAAGTCTATTCAGCCTGTAGTAAACAATTGTAAGGTAGGTTGATAAGAAATTTAAATTTATAGTGAATTTCCTTTCCTATTGTTTACATGGAGGCCCTCCCATCTTCTTATTCGGGTAAGAATCCTTCCTCCCCGCTGATCACATAACTCCTATGTTGGCGGACTCAAAAGAATGATTTGATGACTGCTTTGTGCACTGGTTAACGGAAGTCGTGGAATTGTACTAAGAGAAGAGCGTCCCTTACTGGGTGTGCGCCGATGGCGCTCGACCGAGTTTGGGCTTATTTTTTCATGGTATTTTTGCACCACTTTCCTTTCCCAAATCTCTTGGGAAAGATCAAAATAGAGAGTATTTTATCAGAGTTAGGGTCTTCCACTGTAGTGCAAGCCTGTAGTAAACAATTGCGGTAGGTATAATAAGAAAGGAAATGTACTATAAAATTTAAATTTTCATCATCATTCTATAATTCTTCTGAAATGTATTATTCGACCTGTGATACTTTGATCACTTAATTTTCTTCTGAATCTGTCCTGCCATTCTGCAAACAATCCTCAGGGACAATCTAGCAATGTCATTCTCCACAGCACATGTAAGTCATTTTATATTGGTAGATAAATTAATAATATTGTTCTCTGTGAAACTATGATGCATTCAGTGTATATGTATATAAATATATGTTTGTGCTGCAAATAAAGTTACGTTGCATTATGGGACAGTAGCAGAGCTACAGGGTGTCTACGAGGTCCAGCCTCCCTGCCCCCCCCCCCCCCCCCCCCCCCCTTTCAATTCAAACCAAAATAAATTCAGCTATAGTCACCAATCATATGTTACAACCGCATTGAGGTAAAATCACTGATACACTATTTGGTGTTGGGAACGTTCAATATAGTTCAATCAGGAATGAAGCACAAACACAACTCCAAAGTCAATATGGGCTATTGTCATTGTTTGAAAACCGATCATGTTGGTGTAAATGGTTTTTCCATCTGTCCAAGCCTCCATCCAAACTTGTTTTGGTTTCTGTATGATAACTTGAGTGATCTTCTTCACATTTGTTATGTAAGTCATTTATAAGGGAGAGTGAATTAAAAGACTGGCGTCGAGATATTTGGTTACACTCACTGACACCATATCTGATATTTGGAGCCTGGGTAACTTGTGGCTGTAATTCAAAAGCTTTGCATATTTATGAAACTTCAAACAATCGCCAATCATTTTGCCTATGTAAGATCTCTGAGAATTTGTTCCTTGTGAGAACGAAACAAGCATTAGCATGTCTGTCCACACTGCAATTTATCTCTCTTCCTGGTACAGAAAATTACCCCAATTTGGAAGCAAATGATACTAGGGCTGTCACGATTTTTGAAGTTAGGAATCGTCGCAAATAATCGTACCTAGATGACCTCCTCTCCCTCTCTCTTTGGAGTCGTTAAACATGAAGTTCAAGTCAGCTGACCTACCTCAAGTAAACAACGAAAACGATCCTCTTTTAGGTACATTCAAAGCTTTGATGTTCTGAACTTTTCAACCGTCAGTGTAATAAGACAGGTCGTCAGTTGCGAACTTGGCAAGTTCGCAACTGCCGACCGGTCTTGATTGTGACACTGACGGTTTCAAAAGTTCAGAACGTCAAAGCTTTGAATGTACCTAAAAGAAAATTGCTTCTAACGGCTTCTTGAGGTTTAACGTCTATGTTCTTGACATTTTACCTTTAGAAACAAATTTTTAAATTATTAAACGTCCAAAACGGGGTAAAATTTAACGATTCTTCGACAACTAAATACTAATTGATTTCGGCATGACTGATCGACAATCGATTGATCGATTAATCATGATGGCCCTAAATGATACCCCAGAGTCACCCTCAGAGAACTACATTACAACTATGGCATGTCACAAAGTGCCCCGAATATTTCCCTGGCCCCCTCATTAGAGAACCCTAGCTCCGCCAATGATCCGGGGGGCCTCCCTGGGAAAGTCCTAAAAATTCAAGGCCCTGAGGGCGAATCTGGGGGCTTTTTGGCTTCAAATTAAAAACTTGGACATATAGGCCTAGGTCAAGCAGCAAATGCCGCATTGCTTGGTAAGTAAAGCTAGGCACACATGTTTGTGGTTGTGGCAACAAATCTTGGGGTCCGATGCTTTATTATACCCCCGCTTCGAAGAAGTGGGGGCTATATAGGAATCGCCCTGTACGTCCGTACGTCCCTCCGTCCATCCGTACGTCTTTCCGGACATGAAATTCTTGTGTGTGCAACTCCTCCTACATTTATCAATCAATTTGGACAAAACTTTTCAGACATCATCACTACTAAGTGAACATGCGCATATTCCAAGATTTTTGATCTGCGACAATTTTAACCAGGTTATCTCCCTTTGACTTAGATTTATTATGTCTTTCCGTTCGAACAAATTCTTGTGTGCGCAACTCCTCCTACATTAATGAACCGATTTTGATGAAACCTTTCAAACATCATCTCTACTAAGTGAACATGTGCATATTCCAAACTTTTTGATCTGCGACAATTTTAACCAGGTTATCTCTCTTGAACTTTGATTTAATATGGGTTTCTGCATGAAATTCTTGTGTGCGCAACTCCTCCTACATTTATCAATCAATTTGGACGAAAGTTTACAGACATCATCACTACTAAGTGAACATGCGCATATTCCAAAATTTTTGAGCTGTGGCAATTTTAACAAATTCTTGTGTGCGCAACTCCTCCTACATTAATGAACCGATTTTGATGAAACCTTTCAAACATCATCTCTACTAAGTGAACATGTGCATATTCCAAACTTTTTGATCTGCGACAATTTTAACTAGGTTATCTCCCTTTAACTTAGATTTATTATGGGTTTCTACATGAAATTCTTGTGCGTGCAACTCCTCCTACATTTATCAATCAATTTGGACAAAACTTTTCAGACATCATCACTACTAAGTGAACATGCGCATATTCCAAGATTTTTGATCTGCGGCAATTTTAACCAGGTTTTCTCCCTTTGACTTAGATTTGTTGTGTCTTTCCATCCGAACAAATTCTTGTGTGCGCAACTCCTCCTACATTAATGAACCGATTTTGATGAAACCTTTCAAACATCATCTCTACTAAGTGAACATGTGCATATTCCTAACTTTTTAATCTGCGACAATTTTAACCAGGTTATCTCTCTTGAACTTTGATTTAATATGGGTTTCTACATGAAATTCTTGTGTGCGCAACTCCTCCTACATTTATCAATCAATTTGGACAAAACTTTTCAGACATCATCACTACTAAGTGAACATGCGCATATTCCAAGATTTTTGATCTGTGACAATTTTAACCAGGTTATCTCCCTTTGACTTAGATTTATTATGTCTTTCCGTTCGAACAAATTCTTGTGTGCGCAACTCCTCCTACATTAATGAACCGATTTTGATGAAACCTTTTAAACATCATCTCTACTAAGTGAACATGTGCATATTCCAAACTTTTTGATCTGCGACAATTTTAACCAGGTTATCTCTCTTGAACTTTGATTTAATATGGGTTTCTGCATGAAATTCTTGTGTGCGCAACTCCTCCTACATTTATCAATCAATTTGGACGAAAGTTTACAGACCTCATCACTACTAAGTGAACATGCGCATATTCCAAAATTTTTGAGCTGTGGCAATTTTAACTAGGTTATCTCCCTTTAACTTAGATTTATTATGGGTTTCTACATGAAATTCTTGTGCGTGCAACTCCTCCTACATTTATCAATCAATTTGGACAAAACTTTTCAGACATCATCACTACTAAGTGAACATGCGCATATTCCAAGAGTTTTGATCTGCGACAATTTTAACCAGGTTATCTCCCTTTGACTTAGATTTATTATGTCTTTCCGTTCGAACAAATTCTTGTGTGCGCAACTCCTCCTACATTAATGAACTGATTTTGATGAAACCTTTCAAACATCATCTCTACTAAGTGAACATGTGCATATTCCAAACTTTTTGATCTGCGACAATTTTAACCAGGTTATCTCTCTTGAACTTTGATTTAATATGGGTTTCTGCATGAAATTCTTGTGTGCGCAACTCCAACATTTATCAATCAATTTGGACAAAAGTTTACAGACATCATCACTACTAAGTAAACATGCGCATATTCCAAAATTTTGGATCTGTGGCAATTTTAACTAGGTTATCTCCCTTTAACTTAGATTTATTATGGGTTTCTACATGAAATTCTTGTGCGTGCAACTCCTCCTACATTTATCAATCAATTTTGACGAAACCTTTCAAACATTATCACAACTAAGTGAACATACGCATATTCCCAAATTTTTGATCTGCGACAATTTTAACCAGGTTATCTCCCTTTAACTTGGATTTATTATGGGTTTTCAAATGGGATTCTTGTGTGTGCAACTCCTCCTACATTAATGAACCGATTTTGAATACATGTTGCACATTGTAAATGTGTTTTTCCAAATGTAAACCATATATGTGTGGGCTCTTTAAGTATTCAGTGCTGTTCTGTGGAAGGCCACATGCAAATACAAATTTCAACAACAAAAAATGATCTTTATGTATACATTTCCTTATGGCCTTCGCCTACATGATCAGAAGTGCATTCCTCTAAAAACCCAAAGCGGGGGTATTAATCACCTTCAGTGATAGTTCTAGTTTTTACCAGAATACGTTTGTGGGAGCAAAAATTAATATAGGAACACATTGACCACACATGTATGCGGTTGCGTATGAAATTAAATCCATCACTGAGAATCCCATTGGCATCAGACTGAAAATGTTGCTATTGGCATTCGAACTATGAGACCCACAAAAAATGGTTCCATATCTGGCCGTCTTCTTTCTTCATCTTTTTCAGTTTTCTTTTCGTATTTCTTTACGAACTACTTCTTCTTCTTCTTTTCTTCTTCTTCTTCTTCTTCTTCTTCTTCTTCTTCTTTCTTCTTCTTCTTCTTCTTCTTCTTCTTCTTCTTCTTCTTCTTCTTCTTCTTCCCTCAATTACTTTGCCATTTCACCTCCTTTTTGGTTCACCTCAGGACCCCCTGAACCCACCCCAATCTGCACCCAATGGGTGGGCCAATGATGGAACTCTTTGAAATCTGAGCAGAGTATTTGTTTTACTTGAACATTAAGATTAACCTGGCTATTCAAGGCATGACATGTTTCGACCAACAGCAATCCCTCACCACTCCAAGGTTCGAACCAGTTCAATACCATTAAACTTGGACTTTGCCAAAGTAATTTCTGTATTTTACATATGTTTGGGGTGGGGTCGTCAGCATTTAATACCATTCAAATCATCGTTAGAAAAAGAAATTGTAATATACTTTGCGAGTGTAAATCTTAACTTAATTATTGTTTTCAGTGTGTGTGTGTGTATTATCTTTCTTCCATATTCATCGGTGAGCGATTAAGGCCCCTTGGGGCCTCTTGTTAAAAGAAATGTTTTTTTACATTTTGGGAGGGGAAGCACACAAGATTTTATCCTCTTCGGTTGGGGTGGAATGTAAGGAGAAAGTTAAACGGTCACATCAAAACTAATATATAAGTAAAACCACTTTTGAGAGACCACTGTCATGAGAGACCACCTTTCTTGAGAGACCACTGTGAACATGTACCATTTGGTTGTGGTCATGAGAAAGCACCTGTTTTAAGAGACCACATTTGCCAGGCAAAAAGGGTGGTCTCCTAAGAGAAGTTCTACTGTATCATTAATTGACGGGAGTTCATTTGAATTTGTTCTAAAAAGCATAGACGAATGAGACGAGGAGGGAATGGTTGCCACCGCAGTAGGTCCAGGAAAGTCAGCTATAATCATAGTTTAGCTGAAATAGCTTAAGTATGCTCACGTCCTGTTATGTTGTAGAAAAGTCACGTTCCTTGATGACGTGCACGTTCATTGTCGCGAGGGTGGGGCTCCATGGAAGGAAAAAAATCTCTGTCTAGAAATTTCAAAATTTGAACCATTTGAGTAACAGCAGGAAACTTCACACCCGAGTGTAAATTTCGTGAAATACTTCTTGGAATGCAATGCAAACAGTCAAAATTGCATTGTGTTCTGGCAGTGAGGGGTACATTCAGGAGGAGCAAAATTTGGATCGCAGGTCTGGGTTGTCTTAAAAAAAACCCTGCTTTTTCCAGCCTAGATTCTATATTTTTTATTTGCAACCCCACCCCTTCACCAGTCTAAGTTGACTTTTAAAAATTATTTCAGTGTACCAGTCTTTCTGAAATTAATTTAATCAATGCCAGATTTCTTCCACTGTGCCTATATACGAGGGAATGAGGAGGCAAATATTCTGATTTATTTTACCAGTACACCATCAACTCCCAGTGGAAAAGCCATCATAAAATTCAGAAACCGAAAGTTGGATCTTGCAAGGCGTAGAATATTTTGCTCCATCCATTTGGAGTGGCCCTTCCCCCCCCCCCTCCCCCCCAAAAAAGAGCTGAAACGGTAAAACAATACGAAGAAAGAAGATGGCCAGATATTAGACTATTTTTATATGGGCCTATGAGGTTCACCTACCATTCAGATGCCGATACCGACATTTTCTGCCCGATGCCGATTGGATTTGCAGCTGCAAATTCAGGTTTCATATGCAACCGTACACGTGCCGATGTCAGCAGGTTGCAATATCAATTTTCTCTCCGACTAGTGCATCCAGTAAAACTAAAACATAGTTCCCAAGATCTGTTGCCGCAACTGCAAACATGCACTTAGCTTCACTTAAACGCAACATGGAATGTGCTCCGCGACGCAGGCCAAGATGTCCAAGTTTTGAATTTGAATTCTAGAGTGAAACAAAGTTACAGAGAATCTCTATAGTTTAATCGTTTGATTCCTCATTCTGTATGTGATTACATGTTCGTTAGGATGTGATTCGAAGCTATCAGTTTTCTCCTGCTATTAGTTATATAGTTTCTTAGTAGATTTGATACTTTGACTTGCTGTGTCGGGTTATCGCAAAAACTGCACCTTGAGTAAACTGCTCAATGAGCAAAAACGGCACCAACTGCTGGTGGCAAGAAAGGTGCCAATTACGCTGGGAAAATGGCATCATGGGTTGGTGAAAACAGCACCAGTTCGGATGGCAAAAACAGCACTACTATTTAATTCTGCCTCTTGGGGGGTTTTGTTTTGAAACTGAGTATTTAGCCTAAGCTTGCGGATGCGTTTTAGGTTCTCTAATAAATTTGTTGAAAATTGAGCAGTTAAAAATGAGAGGATATATCTCCCCTCCCAACTTTCTTAAATGGATTTCTTGATGTTTAGCTGTGACTTCTAAACATTAAAAGTAAGAACACACCTTCCCAATCCAGGTCCCCACCCTCTCCACGTCCCTGGAATCTCTCCAACCCGGATTCATGATACATCTTCCTCCTTTTATATCTGATTTCTATGGCACCCAATTACTGAGGGCTGATAAGTGATGTCGACAAGGCATGACAAATATGGAATACTGGTTCAGCACGTATTAAATAATTTGCATCACATTTACAATACATGTATATTTTATTTATTCACTAATTCACTAACGACTTTTGAACAAGACTTGAGTTTTATTTCGAACCCTAATCATGACTAACTGATATTCAAACTTTGTCAAAACATGCCTTCTGCAATTTTATTGGCAAGCCGTGAATATTCAAATTTTCCCTGTTCTCAAATGGACCGTCCTAGTTACGTCTCTTGTGCATTGTTGTCAAATGGATACTCTTCCAAAAATACTGCAACGTTCCAGGCCCATATTGATTCATCTTCAACAGCAAACCACCAGTTTCCCGAGTTATAATACTACCTCATAACTCTGGCAACCTTCGTGTTCACATATGAATGACGGTTTCTTAAATCAATACCAAGACAGGGCAAGAATGCCAAATTTTGTCATGTGAGTGGTAGGAAGAGTATAAGAAGCTACCCCACACAAATTAGTACCCCCACTTTTAATATATTTTATAAGTCCTTCTTTGATTCTGGGGATTACCCCCTCCCCGACCCAAACTGTGTTGTTAAAGATTACCAAAAAGGAACAACAACCACAAAAGTAAACAATTTTTTAAATTATATAAAATCTCTAAATATAATATAAATCACAGAAGTTTTATTTTATTGCTTATAATCACAAATTGATACATTTCATTATCGAAATCGTTCTTTATACCATAAAAATAAATCTTCCGCTTCAGATCTCTTGAGATTCCGACATTAAGACCCGGTCTCGCGTACACAAAATATATAATTGCAGCGAAGCAGCAATAATAATTAAATCCTACAGTTCATCCAAGCTGAAATTCAGCGGTCGGAACCGACAATGGCCCTCTCTGGCCAGCACAATTTGATCACACCACGTTGTTACATTTAACAAGGTCTAGAAATCTCAAAAGGAGAACCGAAAAATAATACGAAATTTATAACTTTTGGTTCGATGCTGTGTTAGCTAAAGCCCTTTCACAATCAAATGGTCAGTTTTGATTCAGTTAGCCAGAACGGTGCGGTGTTTGCTACGTCGTTATGGATAATTAAAACAATTATTTTATAACTACAGGCCACTAGATCGCACTCCGATCTCCACTGAGTTCCGATAACCACAAAGCATCACTAGTATTTCTGATGTGACTTTCCTCAGTCTCTACAAGGCACAGTAATCTCAAAAGGAAAAGGAATGGTCAGTTTCTAATGTGCTTTTCTTTAAATCATAAAAATACAAGAAAATCAAAGAAAAGTAAAGGCGAAAAATACAAATTTTATAAATTTTAGTTCGCCATTTCCTTTACTCGGGGACCCAGATCAACCTTCCAAGTCAAGAAAGACAATTCCTCAAATTATCCAAACCGACGTGGTATTTGTTCCCCGTCGCCATGGATAATCGTAACAATTCTCTCTTCCAGACATTTTATCAATGGAAAATCAACATACCTCACTTATTAGTCCCCAACGGGAACCGTAAGGGGACTATAGGATTGCACTCCGTCCGTTCGTCCATTCATCTGTCTGTCTGTTTTTTATGTTACCACCTCTCCCTCCAACATGCTTTAAGCTACACCTTTCATATTTGGTACATGGATAAATGGTTCTGAGGGGATGATGCACGCTCAAAATTTTTTTTTCAAAATCCAAGATGGCGGAATGGCAACCATTTCTGTTGTGTTTTTTAAGCTTTTTTCTCTGTTTTATGTTACCACTGCTCCCTCCAACATGGTTCAAGCTACACTTTTCTTATATGGTACATGGATAAAGGGGTTGTGAGGGGATTATGCACGCTCAATATTTTTTTTTCAAAATCTAACATCTGTCTGTCTCTGTCTGTCCGTCCATCTGTCCATCCGTCTGTCTGTCTCTGTCTGTCTGTCTGTCTGTCTGTTTTTATGTTACCACCTCTCCCTCCAACATGCTTCAAGCTACACCTTTCATATTTGGTACATGGATAAATGATTCTGAGGGGATGATGCACAGTCAATATTTATTTTTCAAAATCCAAGATGGCAAAATGGCAGCCATTTTTGTTGTGTTTTTTAAGCTTTTTTCTCTATTTTATGTTACCACCCCTCCCTCCAATGTGGTTCAAGCTACGCCTTTCATATATGGTACATGGATAAAGAGTTGTGAGGGGATTATGCATGTTCAATATTTTTTTTTCAAAATCCAAGATGCTTATATACTCTAGTGTCTTCTGTGACAAAAACACCTTATGTCACAAAAGCGCCTTAGGGGACTAATACCACCTCGGTGGTCAAACGCTTGTTCCCACAGTCCTACATGAATACATGCCACAGGTTAACAATCTGCTCAGGGAATCTCATGACAATAAGGAAGAAAAAAAAAATCTAGCTACATACCCAATCTGTTCCTCTTGTCCTCTGAAATCAAAGGAGCCAGATCACTGGTTTTATTAACTGCAAGAATACAATTTCTCCACAGACTTCCCTTGTCAACTCACTTGAGTAGAAACAGACAGCAAAGGACAATCGTGATCAACCAAGCGGGGAGATGAATGTTATGAAAAAAAAACAAGATTGCTCCAGATTCAGATGTCATAAAATTACCACATCCCTTAACCCCTTAGGTGGGAAATACTTTTAGGAGTGAGGGTACAATCGGTACAATACACATAAATTCCCATAGAGAATTAAATCTGTTTATATAATTTTCAAGTGAGCTACAAACACAGAAACGTAATGATGGTAAAGTTAAATGTATTACAAGTAGTCAGGATCTGAAAACTAAAAGATATTTTCTTGATTTTTTATTATTCCCTTGTTTGTTTACCTTGGGGGTTATGAAACAGGCAGTAAATAAAGAAATTCCTTTTTTCTTGCCCAGAAATATTACCAAATGATGGGTACCTCGGACTACTCACTTTGGTGTGAAAGTATGTACAAATGCTTCGCTGTCAGTGTAAACAAATCTGGAAGATTGATGTCAGGTCAGAAATCTATGGAAACCGTAGTTCTTTCAGTTATTAGGTCCGGTTTCACACAATCGGGTCATAATTGCATATCAAATGATGTGATATGGTTACTTCAGTAGTTAGTGCCTTTATTACTGAGTTTATTTTGACCAAAATGGAGACCCAGTCATGCACAGTGCCCATCCTTATTTTCTCTAAATTTGTCAGGGGAAGAGCCCTTGTCATTGTGAAAGAACCCAGGGGACGCCAAGAGTGTACAGGCAATGGAGGAATTCCATAGAGGAATTGGAGTGAGAACCAGTCATAAAACGTGCGTGCTGTCGCTTGTGATACACAGCTGATTCACCATTTGAATACCGCTGGAAAGTGATAGATTTCAACAAGGAATGAATCTAACACTTTTGCTAAAATAAAGCTATTAACACAAAAATACGGATATTACATGATCTACCCATTGAATAAAATCATGGTAAATCTGTTACTAGCTTTCTCAGGTTATGACGAGCAGATTTCAACGGTAAATTGGCAGTTGAAGACCTGAGGGAGTGACGGAAATTACACAAAAGTGCACAACCTGTCCACACTGAAATTTCCAAGTTTTCTTAAATAAATAGGAAAACAAAGATCAAATTACTGAAATACTTACAAAAATAAGCCTAAACTAGAATGCCAAATGAAGGAAACTACTTTCGCACAATTTTGAGCTATAGTTTAAATAATTTCTTAATCCAAACTTTGACAAATAATAATAATGTCAATATTATAATGATGGGCAATGAATGACAATAATAATATTAATAATAACTAGAGGAAGTGATTGTACCTTCGGAACAATACACAGGATTTTCCTTAGTGATTTTACTCACTGTTCTGCTCAGCAAGTTCTAAGGGAGCTTGATAACAAATAAAAATTTGAATTTTTTTTCGGTTTCGTGAAATGTTTTGGCAGAAAGGTGTTAACCAACTACCATTTTGTGCCCTTGATTAATAGAGAAGTGTATTGCAGTCATTCCTGTGAAAAGTTCAAGTCAATCGGCCCTTCCAGTCCAAAGATATCGGCTCCCGCATATTTGGGCTGTTTTGGCTGGAAAAAACATTTTCCGCAATATGCAGGTACTTTTTTTTATTGATGAGAACTAATGAATCTAGACATAAAGTAAAAAAAAAACACAAATTTTTTTTCAATTTTTGGTCACAGTGTCCCGAAGCCATGTTTGACTGCTAGCAGAAGCCAAACGAAGAACAACTCCAATTCCAAAAGACGATAGCTGTTCATGTACACTGTGAATTCAACATTTCTAACCTTAGAAGCTTTTAAATCATCCCGGTTGTTGAGTACAGTGACAGCAAAGTAGCCCGGTCGTAACAAAAATTTCCGACTTTTGGTTAGTGGTATTGAAACAACTAATAAAATTTCTAGCCGACTGGGTGCCAACTACATTCCACTCATCTGCAGCCAGTCGACTAGTCAGCTGCTCCTTTGCTGGTCTGATGTACGGCCACAAGCGGAAGTAAGTGCTGGCCTTTAGGGCAATATTTTATAGAATAACGAAACACTGCATTTTTAGCTCAACTTTGGCGAAGCCAAATTTGAGCTTTTGTCATGGCCCGTCGTCCGTCTGTCCGTACGTCAACAATTGGATATAGCTCAGGCTAGAAGCCGTATTTATGAACCGATCTTTACGAAACTTCTTGGGTACCTTTGTTATGACTGTTGGACTAGAACAAGTGTTTTTGGGTGCGGTCCAAAATTCAAGATGGCTGCCAGCCGCCATTTTGTACCGACGATGCAGAAATCTGTTTTTTTTTGTACAGAACTTCCATATGAAAGCTCTGATTTCAATAATTTTTTGTATGAATGTTTAGTACCATGAGATAAATTACATATCATACAGGGTTTTTTCTCGTGATTAAATTATGCAAATTAGACTAACTTTGATTTATTTAGTGTTACTTTCAGCACTGTCAGTGCAAATGCCAATACGGCTCGGGCTAGAGGCCGCATTTATGAACTGAGCTTTACGAAACTTCTTGGGTACCTTTGTTATCACCGTGGGACGAGAACGAGTGTCTTTGGGTCCGGTCTGAAATTCAAGATGGCCGCTGGCAGCCATTTTGTTCAAAATTAGGGGCAATCAGATTTTTGCACAGAACTTCCACATGAAAGCTCTGATTTGAATAATTTTTGGACAAATGTTTAGTACCATGGGATAGATCACATACAATACGGGTTTTTTTCTCGTGCATAAATTATGCAAATTAGACTAACTTAGATTTATTCAGTGTTACTTTCAGCACTGTAAGTGCAAATGCCAATACGGCTCGGGCTAGAGGCCGTATTTATGAACCGATCTTCACAAAACTTATTTGGTGCCTTTGTTATCACTCTGGGACGAGAACGAGTGTTTTGGGTCCGGTCTGAAATTCAAGATGGCTGTCAGCGGTCATTTTATACTGAAATTAGGAACAATCAATTTTTTGTACAGAACTTCTATATGAAGTTTCTGATTTGAATAAATCAGTGCTACTTATACACTGTAAGTACACATGTCAATACCACTCAGGCTAGGGGCTGTATTTATGAAGCAATCTTCACGAAAGTTCTTGGATACCTTTGTTATCACCTTGGGACGAGAATGTCACGATTAGCCATTGTACATAAGTATGTGACCTTAAATAGTAATAAATATAAATATTTGGGACGAGAACGAGTGTTTTTGTTTTTGGGTGTGGTCTGAAATTTCAAGATGGTCGCCGGCGGCCAGTTAGACGAACTTTGATTTATTCAGTGCTACTTGTACACGGTATGTGCACATTTCAATACGGCTCTGGCTAGAGGCATCTAACTGTCACCCACCTTTACAATACTTTACCTATACATTTGTTACAGGCTACGGTCCGTATTTATGTACAGACCTTTACAATACTTTACATGTACCTTTGTTATCAGGTCATTACCTAGATGTGTGTCATTGCTGTGTCACATACTATACATGTGCATGTCTTACACAAGTTGAGATACAGTGTCATTGACACTTTCATTTTTTTTTTCTCGTTTTATGGGGGGTGATTATGGTTCCAAACATGAATATGTGCCCAGCCATGTTTTCCACTCGCCCTACAGCCCTGACAGTCAGTAATGGTAGAGTTGTTCAGTTTTAATTTTCATATTCAACAAACCCTGATTTTTTGTTTCATTCTGTGGGGATGTGATTGTGATAATAAAAATTAATATATGTCCCACCTCCATCCACTCTACAGCTCTGATGGTCAGTAATGGTCAAGTTGTTTAGTTTTAATTCTTCAGATTAACTCTTTACCTTCCAATGAGGAGTCACATGATATGGTTTTGTGGAATTTTTTTTTCTAAATTTGAAAAAATAGTAATTAAAATAATAAATTTTGATATCGTCTGCGTTGGGTAAAGGGTTAAACGTATTTTGGTGATCATTTTACGAAATCAGGAAATATGTAACTCACAATCCCTCATTGTTTAGGTGGATAGCCATTGTTTGTTTTTTTTACCAACTATATTAGATCAAATAATCAAGTTGGTCTATAATTGGTATCGCAGAACTAAATATTCTCCCATATGCTACCATTATAACATTCAGGCGAAAAAAAAATATCGCATCACTTTAATTTTAGCATTCAAATACCTCTGTCAAGTATAGCCCTTAAGACAACTTTTTCTGATCCGAAAACAGAGGATCCTGCATCAAATGGGACAGAAAATTTGACAGGAAGGCTCATACCGGTCACATGCACATATTTTCGAGGAATTCCTAACAAATACACACCAAAAGTCAATTGTATTTTTAGGTCCAAAAGTCATCAAATCACCCTCTTTATTTATCTGGAATATCAAGTAATAATGGAAGATGTCATAAGAGTGGAGAGCATGGTGGCTCAGTAGGTAGAGGTGCAGGCTGCAAGCCGAGAGGTCCTCGGTTCGAATCCCACCTGCGGCAACCACGTTGTGTCATTGGGCAAGACACTTCATCTCCATTGCCCGCGTGGGGGCACGGTGACATTGTGTACTAAGGTGTACTGAACATCGATGGTGCACTTGTCCTCAACCAGTGCTTACCCTGCTTGTGTTTTCGTATGTTGGAGAGCTGGCAGTTGCTTGTCGTTGCTCGGTGGTTCTCTCCGGGTACTCCGGCTTCCTTTACCCAATGTAGGCGATTTCAAAATTTATTATTTTAAATATCATTTTTAGCTCAACTTTGATGTAAGTTAAATTTGAGCTTATGCCATGGCCAGTCTTCCGTCTGTCCATCAACAATTCAATACGGCTCGGGCTAGAGGCCATATATATGAACCGATCTTTCCGAAACTTCTTGGGTACGTTTGGTATCACCGTGGGACGAGAACGAGTGTTTTGGGGTCTGGTCCAAAATTCAAGTTGGCTGCTGGAAGCCATTTTGTACAAAATTAGGTGCAGTCAGATTTTTGCGCAGAACTTCCATATGAAAGCTCTGATTTGAATAATTTTTTGTATGAATGTTTAGTACTATGGGATACATGACATATAATACGTTTTTTTTTTTTTGTGCAGAAATTATGCAAATTAGATGAATTTTGATTTTTTCAGTGCTACTTACACACAGTAAGTACACATGTCAATACGACTCGGGCTAGGGGCTGTATTTATGAACCGATCTTCACGAAACGTCTTGGGTACCTTTGTTATCACCTTGGGATGAGAAGGAGTGTTTCTGGGTGTGGTCCAAATTTCAGGATGGCTGCCAGTGGCCATTTTGTACCAAAATTAGGTCTAATCAGTTTTTTGTACACAACTTCTATACGGCTCAGGCTAGAGGCCGTATTTATGAACCGATCTTTACGAAACTTCTTGGGTACCTTTGTTATCACTGTGGGATGAGAACGAGTGTTTTGGGGTGTGGTCCAAAATTCAAGTTGGCCACCAGCAGCCATTTTGTACCAAAAGTAGTGCAATCAGTTTTTTTGTACAGAACTTCTATATGAAAGTTCTGATTTCAGTAAATTTTTGTATGAATGTTTAGTAAAATTGAAGACATCACATATAATACAGGTTTTTTTCTTGTGTAGAAATTATGCAAATTAGATGAATTTTGATTTATTCAGTGCTACTTATACACACAGTAAGTGCACATGTCAATATGGCTCGGGCTAGAGGCTGTATTTATGAACCGATCTTCACAAAACTTCTTGTGTACCTTTATCACCTTGAGACAAGAACAAGTGTTTCTGGGTGCGGTCCAAATTTCAAGATGACTGCCAGTGGCCATTTTGTACTGAAAGTGGGTCCAGTCAGTTTTTTGTCAACTTCTGTATGTCTCGTATTTATGAACTGATCTTCATGAAACTTCTTGGGTACCTTTGTTATCACCTTGGAACAGGAACAAGTGTTTTTGGGTGCCTTTGTATCACTGTGCTATGAGAACAAGTATTTTGGGGTTCAGTCAGACCCACTCTGGGACTAAAAGATTTCTTTTCTAGTTTAGCATCTAACTGTCACCCCACTATTACAATACTTTACCTATATATTTGTTACAGGCTATGGTCAGTATTTATGTACAGACCATTACAATACTTTATATTTACCTTTATCAGGTCATACCTAGATGTTTGTCATTGCTGTGTCACATACTATACATGTACATGTCTTAACAAGTTGAGCTACAGTGTCATTGACACTTTCATTTAATTTTTTTCCAAAACTTTCAACAAAACCATATGTGACCCCTTTTTGGAACAAGCTTGATGAGCTTGTTCCAAAGAGGGGTCACATGATATGGTTTTGTTAAAATTTTTTGAAAAATGTTTTTTCAGATGCTGAATTTGCATACTACGTGGGCGGATGCAGGCGATTCGTTGCGTAAAAGGTTAAACACCAATAAATAAATAAATAAATAGTCATTAGAATGTTTCAAACATTTTTTTATTGAAACAACATATTTTCCCAAGGTTGCCTATTTTCAGAGATTGTATCATTTCCTATTTCAAGGCAGGCAACTAATTCCAAATATTTAGTTCAGTCATACCAATTGACAGCAATTTTGGAGACTTAACATCTCAACAGGCACAACTTCCCATTTTTAGCTCACCTGACTGAAAATTAGAATGAGCTATAGTGATCACTCACCATCCGTTGTCCATAAACATGGTGTTTGCACCTGCCCCTCCTATGAACCAATTTTAGTTAAATTTGAGATGATTGCTTGTTCTGGCATCGTTTTTTGAGGTTTTTGGTGGTTCAGATAAAAGAGTGTTAAAATGAAGCCCCTTGGTATGTGTTTGGGCTTAATACAGGAGCCTGAATTTTTAACTTAGGGCAATCTGGAGTATAATCTTTAAAAATATTGTTCAGAACCACCAGTCAGAATCTTTTAATGTTTGGTATACATCATTGTTATGAGAATCAGATTCAAGATTGTTCAAATCAAGTCCCTCAGTTAATATTTGGGTTTCCTATGGAAACTCGAATTTTAACAATGCAATATAGGGGGAGCTCGAATTTTAACTTTGTGCAGTATGAGGAAATTTCTAAAAAAAATCTTCTCCAGAACCATCTGTTAGAGTATTTTGATATTTGGCATACAACATCTCTATGGGGGTCAGATTCTATTTTTTTTTTTTTTAAATCGGGTTCCCTGAGTTAATATTTGAGCTGTCTCGGTTACAATACACTGTTTTTTTTTCCATTGACGACAGTGCTAATCTTTCCTCCTCTTTCCATCTCATCAAGCTGATTTGGGCAAAAACAACCATCTATCCATTTAGTTTATCATTTCCTGAAAAAATTATACTGAAAAAAAATAAAGATTGCCATGTGACTTTGCCTTTAAATTTGGTGATTCCTATACTCCCGTCCAGTTTTGCACTGATTGAAATAGGCATATTTTTACATACATACTGTAAAGGTCATGGGTCGCTTTTTTAGCTCACCAGACTGCAAGTCATTGTGAGGTATTGCCATCACTTGGCATCCATTAATTTTGCAAACCTGGCTTCTTCACTGCCATTCAGCCAAATTCAAACATATTGCACAAACCATCCCTGGGGTATACCCTTTCTATTTTGTTCAAATGGAGCGGCTGCCTTCTTCGGACTCTGGGCAATGATTTCAAAGCCTGAAAATTTTTTTAAGATTGCCTTGATATATGGTATGTAACACTCTTTTGTGTTGAAGGTTAAAGTTTGTTCAAAAGAAGTTGGTAGATCAATATTTGGGCTCTTTGTGGGCACATATCCATTTTGGGCTCTGCCCAAAATTTCTATTTCAAGAACTGATGGGCTGATTTGAACCAAATTTGGCATGTAGCATAAGTGGGTCCAAAGTACTTGATTGATGCCCAAAGTTTTTTTTTCTTTTCCCTGTGGGTACCCCAGGGGCTAAAAATAGAAACAACTTCAAATTCCCATATTTTCCAAACTACACGGAACAGAGAACTGTTATTTGGTATGAAGAATCCTTTTGAGACTGGTAGAATGGATTTTTAAAAAAAAGGCCATCGGTTGTGTTAGGGTGTTCTGTAGGGGGTGTTTGAAAAAATGCTACGTCGGCATATTTGCAAAAATTTAACAAAAAATTTTCTTTAAAACAGCTGCTCAGAATCCTTTGATATTCGGTATACAGCATCCATAGGACGGTCAAATACAAGTGTGTTCAATTCGACCCCCTCGGTTCATATTTGGGCTCAACAGAGGAGCCCAAATAATTAACTTGAGGCGCTATGGGGAATAAGCTTTAAAAATGTTCTTCAGATCATAGTCAGATTCTTTTGATATTTGGTATACAGCATCTCTACAGGGGTCGGATTGAAGTTTATTCAAATTGAGTGCCCGGGTTAATATTTGGGTTTCCTATGGTGCGATATGGGGAATAATCTTTAAAAATCTTCTTCAGTTCCACAAGTCAGATTCTATTGATAGGTGATGTGCAACATCTCTAGGGGTTAGATTCAATTTTGTTCAATTGGGATCCCTGGATAAATATTTGGGCTTTTTATTGGAGCTCAAATTTTAACTTGGTGCAATAGGAGAAAAATTCTTAAAATATCTTCTTTTCAGACCCACTTGTGAGAATCGTTTCATATTTGGTTTGTGACATCTCTAGAGGTGTAAGATTTGAATTTTTTCAAATCGACTCCGTGAGTTAATATTTGGTCTTCCTATGGGAGCCTGATATTAACTTGGTGGAATAGGGGGGATATTCTTTAAAAATCTTCAGATCCACTAGTCAGATTCCTTTGATATTTGGTATGCAGCTTCTTTAGGGGTGTTAGATTCGCTAGAGAGAACCACAGTAGTTTAAAATAAAACAAAAATTTCTTTCGGTTGTTGTTTTTTAATACTTCATAGAACAGAGTTTGCAAGGAAGTTTTCAAAGGACCAGCAGAATTGAATGGCCAAAAAAATTGATTTTGGTTGTGTCATCGCAAGTCAAAACGAGAGGCCCCAGGGGGCCTGTGGGTGCTCACATGACATGGTAGCCTAAATTTGTACCCAGGGAATTGATTTGAACAAGTTGCATCTGCCTCTCCTAAGAAAAGCTTATACCAAATATCCAAAGATTCTGACCAGTGGATCTAAAAAGATTTTTTAAAGAATTTTCCTCATATTGAACTAAGTAATAATTGGAGGGGGCCCAAATATGAACCCAGGGACTTGGCTTGAACAAACTTGAATCTCACCTCCAGTGTGATGCTGTATACCAAATATCAAAAGATTCTGACTGATGGATGTGAAGAAGATGATTTTTGAAGAATACTCTTCATATTGAACTAAGTTAAATTTGGGCTTCCCTAAGGAAGCTTCACACCAAATAAGAATTCCGAGTGCCGTGTAGTTTGGGAGATGTGGGTGTTAATTTTTTTCTCTATTTTTAGCTCCTGCGGTTCCCATGGGGCAACAGGAAAAAAAGATTTGGGCATAAATTAAGTACTTATGACCTAATAAGTCCTCATATCAAATTTGGTTCAAATCTTCCTCTCGGTTGGGAAAATAGAAATTTTAGGCGGGGCAAAAATTCTTGCCCCTCCCGTAACGAAGGTAAATATAGCTCCTCGAACTTCTGAACAAATCTGAGTCTACACCTGAAAAGGAAGCCGCACACCAAATTTAATATCAAGTCTCTGTTACTGTTGGTTCATGAAGATTTGGGGCACGGTGGCATTGTGGTAACCGGTTCTCGTCAGATCACCGAAGTTAAGCAACGTCGAGCCAGGTTAATCCTTGGATCGGTGACCATCTGAGCGATTGATTCGGACTCCCGCGTTGTGTCCTTGGGCAAGGCACTTTTTGTCTACATGGGGGGCACGATGACGCCGTGTACAGAGGCACACTGCATGTCGATGGTGCGTGTCTTCAACCAATCTAACTACGCCTGTGCTGCAGTGCAGAGTAACGATGTTGCAGAGCTGGCAGCTGCTCGTCATTGCTCGGTGGTTCTCTCCAGGTACTCCAGCTTCCTTCACCCGTAAAACTGTCACGGTCATGATTAGCCATTATGCATAAGTATGTGACCTTAAACACCAATAAATAAATAGAAATTTTTTTGAGATTTAAGCACACTTTTTGGTAATGGCCCTACAAAGGGGCGAGGCAACTTGATTTGAACAAAATCAAATTGTGATGTCATAACAAACTATTATCTGAAATATCAATTAAATTGGTTCAGGAGAAGATGCAAACACCAACCATGTGCACGGACGATGGGGACAGATGGTCAGGTGAGCTAAAAATTACTCTTGCTGCTGATCACATGCCGATACACTCATCTGTTTTGTCAATTTGAGCCACGTGAGCGTTTTAGGCTCACTTGAGCCAGGTGAGCATTTTAGGCTCACTTGAGCCTCTGGTTGTTTGTCGTAGCTGTAATTTGAGTTGTTACTTGACCATGTGTAGACTATTCATGTTAGTCCATAATACCAATGTCAAGGTGACGAAAAGCAAATGCCAGATGATGGTCTTGTTTTCCATCCTGGATTAGTTGTTCTAACTTTGGCTTTAAGCCTATTGTTGTTAACCCTTTCATTTTTTTTTTTTGTCTCAAATACAGTTTATGACCCCTCATTGAAAGAAGCTTGTTTCGAATTAAGCTTCATAAGCTATCTTTTGGGGGGAAAAAAAACAAAAAGAAAAGAAAATAAGTCCTTCTGGAATTTTGTTTGCATGTATCTGCATTTTGTGTTAGGTAAGCATTAAAAGATGTTTTATTAATTAGAAAGACACATGTAAATTGAAAAATAAATCTTTTTTCTTTTTTTTCAGTTTCAAGATTGCATGAGTGGTGTATCGAGTAGATTGATTCCACGGTGGATGATTCCAGAAATATGACATAACCTTGTGGACAGTTGGTCTTAGAATGGAGTAATTAATGACAGACTTGGTCAGAAGGCTTGGAGTGCTGATTTGTATATTGAGTTTTTGTACATTTTTGATATTTCTGCACACATTCATTTCCAACATTTTTTTTCTCCACATCTCTAGAATGCAAGAAAGTACCATCTGCAATGCTTTCACATTGCAGATTGTGCCTTCTTGCAGTCTAGGGAAAGAAGAAGGAACAATACTGACAAAGGTGATGTGGAACTCAGCCACCCAAATGGTGGACATCTGTCTTGATGCTTGCTGGACAAGTAGAAATTTTAGGATTGAACAAGAAAATGGGTAGTTCATGGATAACTGTGTTGTGTTGTTGAGGTGTTTGTCCATGGTCTGCGCATTTCCTCGTTTGATCCTAAAATTTCCACTTGTCTAGCAAAGAAGTGTATAGGTTGATGTCCACCGTTTGTGTGGTTGCATTGTCACTTTATTCATCACAAGAACAAAAATGGATTGCTACACAGAGCCCAACTTTACTGAGGTCGTGTAAAGCCCATGTAAAGCCCACTAACTGGCCCACTAACTTATTAATTTTCTGACTTACTGATTCTGTCTCACCCGACTGAGGACCTGGTGACAGCTGACTGAGGCACAGGAAATTTGAGATGACCTAGCATGTCTGAATGCTTTACCCCAAGAGCTATGGCACTGTTAGAGTTCATGATGTTTGGGGGGGGGGGGGGGGGGGGGGGGGGGGGGGGGGGTGTTCTTGAAGTTCATCTTTTATTGATGGTTTCCCCATGTACTCTGGAAATGCATCTTTTAATGACAGATGTCTCTGCACTAACAGGGAAATCTTCTATATTATTTTTTTAAATAGAGGATTTTCCTGTTGGTGCAGAGGGAGCTGTCATTAAAAGATGCATTTCCAGAGTGCAGGGGAAACCATCAATAAAAGATGAACTTTAAGAAAACCTCCTCAAACATTTCCTCGTGTGTAGCAGCAGTGCCATAGCTCTTGGACTAAATTGTCTTCAGGCATGCTGAGTCATCTTGTGTGGACTGTGTCTTAGTCAGTTGCCACCAGGTTTTCTCACTTGGGTGG